>JAVJIF010024861.1:0-69504 GCA_038442645.1 Agave tequilana | reverse complement strand
CCTCTGCTCTACTCTGATCTGCTCCAGTTTTCACTCCCCTCTGCTGCTGATCATTCTGTTGGGGTGGAACGGTTCTGGATTCCTCCTGGGTGGCGGGGCTGGAAGTGCTGGGGCTGGACGAGCTGACCTGACTGGTGCCACCTGTCAAAACTTCCTGTGTGGGCAATTCCTTATCATATGTCTCCCTGACCCACACACTAAACACAATCCCTTAGCCATCGACAATCTCTCTTAAAATGTCCGGGTTTGTGCAGAAATTGCATGTGTTCCCAGGAAGAAGAGACGTTTGAACGGTCGCTTGATCTTCGGGCCATTGATTGTCCTGGTCGCACCTCCTTCGTTCACTTCATTCATCAACTGCAAGGCCCTCCTCATCAACTGCAAAGCCTTCTTAATCGACTTGTTCTGCACTTGGTTCTCACTCTTCTGCTCCAATCCTCGTTCCACTCCACGGGAAACATTGGATGCTTGCCCAGCGTCCATACCTTAGTTGATGAAAAGATAACTGAAAGAGTTGGAAGAATGGAAGGATTTCAGGATATGAAGGAAGGAATCAAGAAGAACTAGATAAATCAAGAAGGACTAGATAACTTTGTACATTGTAGTTGGCATTAGCAAATTACAATAATTGCTGCTTGATTGTACTTTAGGTTTGAGAGCCTAAGCTCTGATACCAACCTGTAACGCCCCGATTCCACGGATACGGGGACGTCACTGCGAAGTATATACGTAGGTCAGAAAGTGCCCCACGTATATACGCTAAGCATAAAAGTACAAGCAAGGAATCAGAGTACAACACAAAGCGTGGTATACATACATATGCCAACATAACAGTACATATACAAAGCTATCACCGTATGATAAAAAAACTACACATTACATGTGTCTTTTATCATAACAAGTCCAAAAGTAAAATATACAATATAACACAAAATGCTCACGAGAAGGATGAAGATCTCGTGAGTCAAAAGAGATGGCTGGCACGAAGGAACTGGAGCTAATCTGACTGCACTCTAAGGAAAGCTCAATCTACTGTGGATGGCTCCACTTCGATCCAACTTCGAAATCTGAATATGCAAATCCAAAGGGTCAAGACATATAATAGTAAACAACTATAGCCAAGTGGCTACGAGACATGAATAAGTAAGATGGAACAGTAATAGAAACATGAACCAGCGAGTAATGGAAGTATAATGAATCAAAGTCCGGAAAACATAGTAGATTACGATAGAAACATGTAGGAGGTATAACAGGAACTAGAATCATCATGTATCAAGTCTAACAGGAATACAGGAATCATAACAAGGATTATGACATAACAGGTATAGTAGGAGTCATAACATATCAGGTATCTAATGGAAACTATAACAGGAATTATAATAAGTCTTATTATTATTACTCGTCTAACCCATATATCTAGGTATGTGTCTCGGTATATACCCGGTATATATCCCAACTCACATACATCCATATATAAGAAAGTCGAGGTTGTTATTGGAAACAACGGTTGTATCAACGAACTATGTTTACAGTGGGTCCCGTACATACCCGGGACTACGGTCCAGGGTGTGTTCCGTTGCATGGAAACAGAAACAGCCGCAAGGCTTATCCAGGAGGAGGGACTTATGTATGCCCGTTAAAACTGGGGTGTAGGGAGAGCCAGCTCCTCCCCTGGTCCCCTGGAGTACCACAGGTCAGACCGGATATAGTGCACAATACCTAAAGCCACTGTAAACAAGAACACATATCGATATCCGCATATTTCCCCCGACCCAATACAAGTTGGTCCATTTTAAGATTTATTAGTTTAATTATCACTTTACGGGAATAATAGAATCAGGACATGATCAGGAAATCTGGAGTACATAAGTACTATACAGTCAGGTCACTGCATGCAAAGCAGGAATACAATATACAGGTCACTGATCATGATACAGGATAACAAATCAGGATTTCCGTAAAGATGACAAACACAAGTCGAGTCATCATGCTGAGTGTCAAGTGATAGCATGACAGAGTGGTGATATTTAGTAAGCAACCAAGCATATCAAGAATGGATAGTAGTCAGGTAAGTCATGACATAATAAAAGGGTCTTGCCAAATAGTGGCATGGCAGGTGGTTAGATGATAACACAGTTGCCAAGTGATATACATATGATAAATGGTAGCACATGCTGACAGGTCTAAAATAATGCCAAGTGGTAATGTAAAAGCAATGGTCCCAGTCCAACAAGTCCAACGACCACGAAGGGTCGGCCACGCATAGCATAAAGCAATAAAAGATATAAAGCATGAAATACAATACACGAAGACTAGAGCGAGAATACTATCATAATCAATGGAATGGTAAAGCAAGAGGGGTAGCGAGTGAGAAGAGTGTATCATGCTGGGTATAGAGTGACAGCATGACAAGATGATGATATCCAACAAGTAACCAATCAAGTCAAGAGATTGATATTAATCAGGGCAAGTCATGTCATAACAAGTGGTTCTTACTAGGTAGTAACATGCCAAGTGGTCAGGTGATAACATAGTGGGAGTTAGATGATATACATGTGTTAAAAGGAAACATGAAACTGACGGTCTGAAGCAACGATATAGCAATGATAATATAATAGAACCCAGAGTTCAATGACCTCGAAGGGTCAACCACGCATAGTGTACGATAAGAAAGTAGGCATAACACAGATAGAGTACATGAACAAGAATGAAACAAGCAGTAGCATATCAATGGAAATATGAAGTGACTAGAGATGACATACATCAAGTAATAGGTCATAAAGTACAAGTTATGAAGTACAAGTAAGAACAATATATAGTATATGTATCAAGGATAAGATACAAAGTCAAGAAGTAATCAAGTATAATAGACAACCATAAGTTAGTCGACTAGGTTGATAGAGTAGTCGACTAATAGAAGGGTTAGTCGACTAACAGTAGGGTATAGTCGACTAAAACTGTGTAACAGAGAGTTGGGTTTCTGATTCAGGGAAACTTAGTCGACTAGGTGAAATAGTAGTCGACTAACAGACATGTCAAGTCGACTAACAGTTATGTTAAGTCGACTAAAACTGTGATACAGAGAGTTGAGCTTATTTCAGGAGTCGACTAGGGGAATTCTAGTAGTCGACTAGGGATATTTAGTCGACTGGTAAAAGGGACTAGTCGACTAAAACTGTGAAATCCTGAAAGTCTAAGTTTAAAAACAAAAGGGTTAGTCGACTAATATCTAGGTCAAGTCGACTAATCGTGGGGAAAAAACAGAATACAGAGCAGAATCTGCTGGTGTGTTGGATGGTCTAAAAATAGGATTTTTATGACATATGAACACAAGATATGGAGATACAAGTATGCTTAGGAAAGAAACAAGTCTTGGTGAGTAGAAATACTCACAAGGATTGGTTAGGTGAAGCTTTGTAGTCTTGAAAAGATCCCAAGGTGGAGATGATGGCCTCAATCCAAGAGTAGTTGTTGAAGTTGAAGTTGCTTGATGTGGAGAAGATGATCTTGGTGTTGCTTTGGGAGTTGGTGGTTGAAGATGAAGACCTTGATGATGCCCTAGATGAAGCTCTTGAAGTGGAGGTTGAGTTGAGATGGAGGAGGATTTTGGTGAAGGGATTTCTTGGTGAAGTGAAGAAAAAAAAGGAAAAGGAAATGTAAAGGAATGTTTATATATGATTTGGAATTTGTGAAGGAAGTGAAATTAGGGTAGATGAGAGGGGGTTAATTGCAAAGTGGAGGAAGGGGTGAGTGTCCTTCTCTTGGCCACTTGGCCGGCCAAGGAAGAGAGAGAGAAAGAGAGATATTTTTGTGGGAAGGTGTGGAAAAGTGTGGAATTATTGGAATTTTGGAAAATGGAAATGCTTTAGCTTGTGGAGGAAAGAAGGAAATAAAGGAAAAGGAAAAATGGAAAGAAATTGAAATGAGGAGATATTTCTTGGAATTAGGATTGGAAAATATTGAAAGGACAGATACCCGGGTTTAAATCGAGGATACGGAAAACATTTCGGAAAATACCGGAATCGTCCGAAATTCAAGTATCTCGGAACGACCCGAAATAATTATCAAAAATCCATAATATTATATTAAGAATAATGGTGAAATCCGTTTGAAGAAATACTTTATAGTTTTAAAACTAAAAATCCCGGAACCAGTTATCTACCGACTCCGTTGGAATTTCATAAAATTATAAAATCCTCAGAAAAAGCATGTAGGTAGAAAATATTATTCTAAGAAATAAGGTCTAAAGAATCATCATGAAATTCCAAACAGTTTGAGAATTAAAAATCCGGGAATCGGTCAGCGGCACTGGCCGACACCGGTTTTGAAGAAATTCAATTTAATTCCAGAAAAATCTAGAAAATCATAGAAAATATATAATAATGGAAAATGATATTTAAAACTAAAATCGGTCAATTCTAATTATCAGAATGTCTAAATCGAGTAATACTCTAGGATCGGGCCTTCGGTTCAGACTAGGGCTGACTCCGAATCCACGAATCCAAATCCAAGACAAAACAGTCACATAAGGAATTCATAATACAGAATAAATACAGGAAACAAATCGAAAAATACGACCGAAAATCTGAATACGAAATTAAGTACGTATTCCGGGAACGGGGTATTACAATCCACCCACCTTACAAAAATTGCGTCCTCGCAATTTCATTAAGGGGTAAATTGAATACAAAGGGGACAATGGCTGGAATAAAGGCCTCATAAAACCAAAACAGGGGATAAGATGAACACGTGAGGGACTAGAATGAACAATGATAGAATGATAAGGAAAAAATTATTTAGAATAATAACCAACTCAAATACAAGATCTGGGGTAGTGGTTACCCTGATATCCCTAAGGTTCCGGGTCTGGACACTGGTCCTCACGCTCCGCTGCACTGTCTGATGCCTCTGCTCTACTCTGATCTGCTCCAGTTTTCACTCCCCTCTGCTGCTGATCATTCTGTTGGGGTGGAACAGGTTCTGGATTCCTCCTTGGTGGCGGGGCTGGAAGTGCTGGGGCTGGACGAGCTGACCTGACTGGTGCCACTGTCCAAACTTCCTGTGTGGGCAATTCCTTATCATATGTCTCCCTGACCCACACACTAAACACAATCCTTAGCCATTCGACAATCTCTCTTAAAATGTCCGGGTTTGTGGCAGAAATTGCATGTGTTCCCAGGAAGAGGACGTTTGAACGGTCGCTTGATCTTCGGGCCATTGATTGTCCTGGTCGCACCTCCTTCGTTCACTTCATTCATCAACTGCAAGGCCCTCCTCATCAACTGCAAAGCCTTCTTAATCGACTTGTTCTGCACTTGGTTCTCACTCTTCTGCTCCAATCCTCGTTCCACTCCACGGGAAACATTGGATGCTTGCCCAGCGTCCATACCTTAGTTGATGAAAGATAACTGGAAAGAGTTGGAAGAATGGAAGGATTTCAGGATATGAAGGAAGGAATCAAGAAGAACTAGATAAATCAAGAAGGACTAGATAACTTTGTACATTGTAGTTGGCATTAGCAAATTACAATAATTTGCTGCTTGATTGTACTTTAGGTTTGAGAGCCTAAGCTCTGATACCAACCTGTAACGCCCCGATTCCACGGATACGGGGACGTCACTGCGACGTATATACGTAGGTCAGAAAGTGCCCCCACGTATATACGCTAAGCATAAAAGTACAAGCAAGGAATCAGAGTAGTACAACACAAAGCGTGGTATACATATGCCAACATAACAGTACATATACAAAGCTATCACCGTATGATAAACAACTACACATACATGTGTCTTTATCATAAACAAGTCCAAAAGTAAATATACAATATATAAACACAAAATGCTCACGAGAAGGATGAAGATCTCGTGAGTCAAAGAGATGGCTGGCACGAAGGAACTGGAGCTAATCTGACTGCACTCTAAGGAAAGCTCAATCTACTGTGGATGGCTCCACTTCGATCCAGCTTCGAAATCTGAATATGCAAATCCAAAGGGTCAAGACATATAATAGTAAACAACTATAGCCAAGTGGCTACGAGACATGAATAAGTAAGATGGAACAGTAATAGAAACATGAACCAGCGAGTAATGGAAGTATAATGAATCAAAGTCCGGAAAACATAGTAGATTACGATAGAAACATGTAGGAGGTATAACAGGAACTAGAATCATCATGTATCAAGTCTAACAGGGAATACAGGAATCATAACAAGGATTATGACATAACAGGTATAGTAGGAGTCATAACATATCAGGTATCTAATGGAAACTATAACAGGAATTATAATAAGTCTTATTATTATTACTCGTCTAACCCATATATCTAGGTATGTGTCTCGGTATATACCCGGTATATATCCCAACTCACATACATCCATATATAAGAAAGTCGAGGTTGTTATTGGAAACAACGGTTGTATCAACGAACTATGTTTACAGTGGGTCCCGTACATACCCGGGACTACGGTCCAGGGTTGTTCCGTTGCATGGAAACAGAAACCAGCCGCAAGGCTTATCCAGGAGGAGGGACTTATGTATGCCCGTTAAAACTGGGGTGTAGGGAGCCAGCTCTCCCTCGGTCCCTGGAGTACCACAGGTCAGACCGGATATAGTGCACAATACCTAAAGCCACTGTAAACACGAACACATATCGATATCCGCATACTTCCCCCGACCCAATACAAGTTGGTCCATTTTAAGATTTATTAGTTTAATTATCACTTTACGGGAATAATAGAATCAGGACATGATCAGGAAATCTGGAGTACATAAGTACTATACAGTCAGGTCACTGCATGCAAAGCAGGAATACAATATACAGGTCACTGATCATGATACAGGATAACAAATCAGGATTTCCGTAAAGATGACAAACACAAGTCGAGTCATCATGCTGAGTGTCAAGTGATAGCATGACAGAGTGGTGATATTTAGTAAGCAACCAAGCATATCAAGAATGGATAGTAGTCAGGTAAGTCATGACATAATAAAAAGGGTCTTGCCAAATAGTGGCATGGCAGGTGGTTAGATGATAACACAGTTGCCAAGTGATATACATATGATAAATGGTAGCACATGCTGACAGGTCTAAAATAATGCCAAGTGGTAATGTAAAAGCAATGGTCCCAGTCCAACAAGTCCAACGACCACGAAGGGTCGGCACGCATAGCATAAAGCAATAAAAGATATAAAGCATGAAATACAATACATGAAGACTAGAGCGAGAATACTATCATAATCAATGGAATGGTAAAGCAAGAGGGTAGCGAGTGAGAAGAGTGTATCATGCTGGGTATAGAGTGACAGCATGACAAGATGATGATATCCAACAAGTAACCAATCAAGTCAAGAGATTGATATTAATCAGGGCAAGTCATGTCATAACAAGTGGTTCTTACTAGGTAGTAACATGCCAAGTGGTCAGGTGATAACATAGTGGGAGTTAGATGATATACATGTGTTAAAAGGAAACATGAAACTGACGGTCTGAAGCAACGATATAGCAATGATAATATAATAGAAACCCAGAGTTCAATGACCTCGAAGGGTCAACCACGCATAGTGTACGATAAGAAAGTAGGCATAACACAGATAGAGTACATGAACAAGAATGAAACAAGCAGTAGCATATCAATGGAAATATGAAGTGACTAGAGATGACATACATCAAGTAATAGGTCATAAAGTACAAGTTATGAAGTACAAGTAAGAAAATATATAGTATATGTATCAAGGATAAGATACAAAGTCAAGAAGGTAATCAAGTATAATAGACAACCATAAGTTAGTCGACTAGGTTGGTAGAGTAGTCGACTAATAGAAGGGTTAGTCGACTAACAGTAGGGTATAGTCGACTAAAACTGTGTAACAGAGAGTTGGGTTTCTGATTCAGGGAAACTTAGTCGACTAGGTTGAAATAGTAGTCGACTAACAGACATGTCAAGTCGACTAACAGTTATGTTAAGTCGACTAAAACTGTGATACAGAGAGTTGAGCTTATTTCAGGAGTCGACTAGGGAAATTCTAGTAGTCGACTAGGGATATTTAGTCGACTGGTAAAAGGGACTAGTCGACTAAAACTGTGAAATCCTGAAAGTCTAAGTTTAAAAACAGAAGGGTTAGTCGACTAATATCTAGGTCAAGTCGACTAATCGTGGGGAAAAAACAGAATACAGAGCAGAATCTGCTGGTTGTGTTGGATGGTCTAAAAATAGGATTTTTATGACATATGAACACAAGATATGGAGATACAAGTATGCTTAGGAAAGAAACAAGTCTTGGTGAGTAGAAATACTCACAAGGATGGTTAGGTGAAGCTTTGTAGTCTTGAAAAGATCCCAAGGTGGAGATGATGGCCTCAATCCAAGAGTAGTTGTGAAGTTGAAGTTGCTTGATGTGGAGAAGATGATCTTGGTGTTGCTTTGGGAGTTGGTGGTTGAAGATGAAGACCTTGATGATGCCCTAGATGAAGCTCTTGAAGTTGGAGGTTGAGTTGAGATGGAGGAGGATTTTGGTGAAGGGATTTCTTTTGGTGAAGTGAAAAAAAAAGGAAAAGGAAATGTAAAGGAATGTTATATATGATTTGGAATTTGTGAAGGAAGTGAAATTAGGGTAGATGAGAGGGGGTTAATTGCAAAGTGGAGGAAGGGGTGAGTGTCCTTCTCTTGGCCACTTGGCCGGCCAAGGAAGAGAGAGAGAAAGAGAGATATTTTTGTGGGAAGTGTGTGGAAAAGTGTGGAATTATTGGAATTTTGGAAAATGGAAATGCTTTAGCTTGTGGAGGAAAGAAGGAAATAAAGGAAAAGGAAAAATGGAAAAGAAATTGAAATGAGGAGATATTTTCTTGGAATTAGGATGGAAAATATTGAAAGGACAGATACCCGGGTTTAAATCGAGGATACGGAAAACATTTCGGAAAATACCGGAATCGTCCGAAATTCAAGTATCTCGGAACGACCCGAAATAATTATCAAAAATCCATAATATTATATTAAGAATAATGGTGAAATCCGTTTGAAGAAATACTTTATAGTTTTAAAAATAAAAATCCCGGAACCAGTTATCTACCGACTCTGTTGGAATTTTCATAAAATTATAAAATCCTCAGAAAAAGCATGTAGGTAGAAAATATTATTCTAAGAAATAAGGTCTAAAAAATCATCATGAAATTCCAAACAGTTTGAGAATTAAAATCCGGGAATCGGTCAGCGGCACTGGCCGACACCGGTTTGAAGAAATTCAATTTAATTCCAGAAAAATCTAGAAAATCATAGAAAATATATAATAATGGAAAATGATATTTAAAACTAAAATCGGTCAATTCTAATTATCAGAATGTCTAAATCGAGTAATACTCTAGGATCAGGCCTTCGGTTCAGACTAGGGCTGACTCCGAATCCACGAATCCAAATCCAAGACAAAACAGTCACATAAGGAATTCATAATACAGAATAAATATAGGAAACAAATCGAAAAATACGACCGAAAATCTGAATACGAAATTAAGTACGTATTCCGGGAACGGGGTATTACAATTTCTGACCAAGTGTCGTCTTCATTGCAGTGCAATATTCTTCTGGCCCTCTATCCAAGAAGTGCCACTTTGGGCACGTAGGTGGCGCTGATCGTAATCTGACCTTCGCGCTTCAGAAGACTGCTTCTGTGACTACTGGTAAGTCAAAGGAGCGAAAGGAGAGGATCAACAAGGCCAGTATGTTGACCCTTCGGGAGATTATTTCTGATGGGTTGTTCGAGTCGGATTCCCGCACTCCGCTAAGGAAGCCTGCCTTCTTCTTTGGTGACGCCATTGAAGAGGATGACAGGATTTTGTATGACGGAGATTATAAGTGGCTTCGCCAGATAGGGGACAGGAGGTTCTTCCTTCCCAACATGGAGAGGATGTATCCCTTGTCCTATCTTCAACATATGTATGTTCATCGCACGTTTTTTACTCCAGTCGGAGAGATGGGGCTCGCTCTTCATGAGCTATATGAAGTTTCGGGGTTAGTTATGGGAGATGCCCCTTATGAAGAATACGTCCCGACTTCTGAGGAGCTTCACCTCTTAAGGAAAGAGGACCCTCATATACGAGACATACTGGGAAGTGTTGTGCCACTTCCACATCTGTGGGCAGACATCCTCCTGGAGGAACAGGGGTGTTAAGTAGATGTCCTGGGCGAGCTATATGTTCAACGACATATATGAAAAAGATAGCCCAGTGACTAGTCTGGACCTTTGCACTGACGAGGAAATTGCCGAGAGGATTAATGCCTCTACAAGCTCCTACACCACTGGGTCGAACGAGGACACTTTCAAACCTGATACGATTTTTGAAAGTTTTCATCACCAGGCCCGAATTCTCATTTCTGACCGGGCTCTATTGGTGGGCTTTCTCATGCTATGACTGAAGCGTTGTGTAGTGCCAACGCTGCCGCATGAAGTAATCGTTGCCGATGTGGTGTACCCGGCGGTCTTGCTTGCCTACGGTAAGTCTATCGCCCTCCTTCCGGCGATGGTGGCAGGAATTCAGAGCGGATTACGTGCACTGATCAAAAGTCTGTACCAAGTAGAGGCCATTGTAGACTCCCAGGGCAGGCCGGTGGTAGATTCTGAGGGAAGGCTAGAAGTGAAGACTCCTAACCCCAGGATCGAGCTTCCATATACATACCTGATGACTTGGTATATTATGCACTACCCTTCACTGATGACGGTAGTCCTCCCTCTGAAGGCTTCGTTCCCTTCGTGCAAAAGCTGGAGAATTTGAGCTAGTCTTGCTACTATATGTTCTTTGTTCGGAAATTCATTCTGAGCAGTTCGAATTATCAGCTCGACCGTTGCTTCCCCGAGATTTCTGGTGCATCTTACGGGGACAAGTTTGCTGACCTTGCGGGATCAGATGACTTCACAAGGCTGCCATCTGGAGTCTTCTGGTGGCTGATCAATATTCGGCCTGGATATCTGATCCTCCGACAAGGTGACTCATGTACGTGTTGGCCCAAAGGCCTTCCACTCTAGTTTTGATGATGACTCACTCATGTAGTTATGTTTACTAATATTCTTGTGTTTCTAAGTTTCAGATCATTAACAGGATATTAGTTGATGATTAGCTTCAACATGAAGTGTTGGAAGCTTATCATGGTGATTCCGGTGCCAAAGCTTAAAGATCATACCTTTGCACTCGGTGGATCGCGTTTTGAAGCAAGTCTTCTTGATGACTCAAAGACTTAGGTATCCTAGTTTAGATAGTGTGTTTAGATCCATTTGTAAAGCTTAGTATAGTTGATATGCTCAAGTGTACAACACAAACAAGATTTATGTTTTGGATTTGGTTTTCATGAATAGTAGTTCAAAACAAGTTTAAATAGTTCTTATGTATATTAGATATGTTCTAGATATACATACATGCTTAACTTCTTATACAAACTTATTTTGACTATCCTATTCATGTTTTGAAAAAAATTCAAGTTTTGGAAAAATACCGTTTTTGATTTTTGATATTGGTTTTCATGAATAGATTGATCAAAACAAGTTACATGTTTTATATGTATAGTAGATGTATTCTAGTTATACATACATGCTGTAACTTGCTAGACAAACTTATTTTGATATTCCTATTCATGTGTTGAAAAATCAAGTTTGGAAAAATACAAGTTTTGGTTTTGATAAAATTGACAAGACACAAAAATGAATTGATATGATTGATATATGTCTTGAAAATTTTTATCACATGTTTATGTTTCAATATAAAATGATAAAATAAGTTTTATGGGATTTTCAGAAAAGATAAAAGATTTTTATAAAATATTTTTCCCAAATTTTCTGAACTTATTTTTTGTGCTGACAGGCTGGTCGGTCGACCGGTACGGTCGACCGCACCAAGGAACGGTCGACCGCACCGGTCGACCAACGTGCACAGACTTGTGCACGTCTGGCAGCACAGTGGTCCGGTCGACCGGACGGTCGACCGCTGCAGAGAGTTCTGCTCTCTGTTTGTTTGGGTCGACCGGTAGTTCCAACGGGTCAAAATATGACCGTTGGACGGTCGACCGGCCGGTCGACCGTTGCCTGTCAGAGCTGCCAGCTCAGCTCTAACGACTAGTTTCTGTTTTGGCCTATATAAACCCCATCTCTTTGGGATTTTGGCCAAGGTTTTTAAGGAGAAAAATTTCTGTGTTTCTCTAGTGTTTAAACAAGTTTTCAAAATAGTTTTGTGCTAAAAAGACTTAATCTTTATTGTTTTAGGTTTTTAGAAAAATCAAAGAAAATAGGAATTTGGGAGATTTGTCTTGGTTTTCATTCTATATCTTTTGCAAGGATTTTCCCAAGTGTTTTTCTTTGTTGCTTGTTTTCCAAACACCTAGTTTCCACACTTGAGCTATCACCTATCCTAATCTATTAGGATCTTGTTTTTGGGAAAAAGAAAAGAGAGATTGAGTTTGTGATTTTTGGAACCACTTGTTGTAAACACCCTTATTCTTGTTGTATCCCTCTTAGGTAGAGGTGATCGGGTGATTGGTTTGCTCCCTCTTTGGTAGAGGTGGAGTTTGGTTTGTATCCCTCAAGTGTGAGGTGATTGAGTTTGGTTGTAAACCTCTTGGTAGAGGTGGTTGTTGTTGGTTGTTGGCCTCGGTGGAGGTTGTTGTATTGAGAGAGGAGTTAGGTACTCCTAGTGTTGTAACAAATCCTTCTCGGTGAAGGTTCCCTCGGTGGGAGATAGTGGATTGAAAATCCTACACGGTGGTGTAGGCGGGGATGTAGAGCAAGGTGCTCGAACCTCGAAACATATCGTTGTGTTTGCGTTTGCTCCACTTGTCTCTTTAACTCTCTCTCACTTTATATTTGTGCATAGCATCATTCTTATTGCCATATCATTTACATTGCTTGTGTTGCCATTGCATAATTCATATTGCTATATCCTTGATTGCTTGGCTTGATTGTGTGTGCACATTGCTTGGATTGCTTGTGTGTGTGTGCCTAACTTATACTCATCCAACAAGAGCTTCACATAGCGCCTCAACCCATTTCAAGGGGAATCAAGAGGAGTTAGTCCAGAGCCTCGCAAGGGGAATTCGGCTACACTTGTTGTATTGTATTAGTTTGTGCAACATTTGCATTAGCTTCCGCATTTAGTTGTCATTAGTTTTGCATTTAGTTCTAGATTAGCAATTACACCTATTCACCCCCCCCTCTAGGTGTTTTTCAATTGGTATCAGAGCTAGTGCTCCAGATATTAGGCTTAACATCCTAGGAGTGAGATCCATTTGCTTGCTAATATTTTGTTTGCATTTCTTGTTTGCACACATATAGTTTACCATGGCTCTCATGACCCCACCTATGTTTGACCCTTCCAACATTCATGTTTGGAAGATTAGGATGACCGTTTATTTACAAACCCTAGGTCATAAAGTTTACCTTGCCATTACCAAGGAATCCTTCCTTAGTGATAGTAATCATGTAGGGGCCAATGCACAAGCCCTAGAGGCTATTAGAAGCACATTATCTAAAGAATATCTTTTACGTGTTTCTAACATTGATTCCGCCTTTGCAGTGTGGAATTTGTTGACAACAACCACCACCTCCGAGCTTCTATTGCCAAATCAACCGGAAGAGTTTAGTGGAGAATCCGATTCTCAATGCTTCATGGTCCAAGGGAATGACTCCCTTGAGGTACATTCGGAACCCCACTTAGATTGTGATGATGCTAGTTCTTCATGTGATGATATTATAGATCCCCATGCCTTGAATGAAGAACTTTCCATAGTTTGTGAAAAATTAATAGAAAAATATAATTTGTTGAAAAAGAAAAGTCTAGAAATTGAACAAGAAAATAAGAGTTTGCATGCTAGACTTAACAATGTTTTGCAAGAGAAGGTTGAGGTCTATAATGAAAGGGATTCATTGAGATCTCAATTAAAACTTGCACTTAAAGAAAATGAATTTTTAAAATCTAAAAATGATTGCCATGCTCTTTTGAAGAAAAATGAAAATTTGTCTTCAAAAGTTGATTTTGTTTTAAAAGAGAATGTTGATTTGAAAAATAAAATTATTTCTATTTCAAATGAGTTGAATACTTGTTTAGATAAGAATGTTGTTTTGCAAAATAAGATTGATGAACATGTTTCCCATGCTAGGGTAGTATCACACACCTCACCTATTGCATGTGCCACCTCTTCTAGAATTAATGATGATATTTGTTTGCTTAAGAAGAAGGTTGATTGTTTGGGCTCCACTATGAGCCAATGTGCCATGAACCATACACGCTTGGAATCCTTGGTTCGAAAGAAACAAGTTCCATCCTTTATGCATGCACACCCTCCACGGCATACACATGCTCCTCACGGACACACCCATCACCATATGTATGCTCATGTGTACACATGTACACATTGTGGACGTAAGGGCCACCTTGCTAAATTTTGCTATGATAGATTACATACTCCTAATTTAGTAAAGAATTTTGTTTGGGTTAGAGAAGGTACTAACCCCCATGGACCCAAAAGAGTATGGGTACCAAAGACCACCCCTCCTATTATTTTTGATGTAGGTGTGGGCTCTCACATGACGTGAGAGTGATGACACCTTGGAGTGGATGCGTTCCAAGCTTAAAGGAAATCATTTGGATGCATCACTTTCAAGGGAAGTTTGGTGGAGAGGACCACCATGTTTGGAGACAAGGAGAGTTGCCTTCTAGGTTTTGGTAACAATTCCTAACTCCTTATTATAGTTTACATGCTTTCATAATCATTTGTTTTATAGCATGTTTTTATTGTCTATGGATTAGTATGTACATGCCATGTTTATTAGATCCTTGACATACATGTATAGTATTTGAGACACACTTGCTTATATGAACCCATATTTAGTGTTCTCACCTTTTGTTTAGCTATAATGTACATCATGAATCAAATACATGTGAATTTACATAGTAATCATGTTTTAGTTTTCTCATGATGATTTTTTGTTGTTTTATGCTTTATGTGGTATAAACTAGTTTAGATGTAGATTTTATCAAAACTTGCATGTATGCATGTACACATAGTGAGAACAAATTGACTTTTATATGTTTGCACTTCATGCTCATTTGTACCCACTATATGCACATGTATAAGCTAGTTTTGATGATTCCTTCATTTATACTTGCTATGCCTATTTTCATGTTTTTACTTCATGTATATGTATTTTGAATTCAACCCTAATAAATATACATGTATACCCATGAGTCTTTTGCCTTCATGCAAATACTTTTAATAGACTCGTTTACGGTTGGGATATGTATGTATATTGTTAAATTTGGATGAATCATACATATACCTAGAAGTTTGATAAAAGAATTTTTGATGAATCTTTGCTTGTTTTATATAGCAAAATAATATTCGTGTTTGTTTTGATACTTCATGTTTTGAATATATGTTTAGATGTTAGTTTCATTAAGACTAGGATTTATATTTGTACATATGATGGGCTACAAATAAATCTATATATGTTGGGATTGAATGCTTGTTTGTTCCCATTAGATGTGCTAGTATAGTCTAGTTTTGATGATTCATACATTTTAAACTTGTATTCCATTTTGGTATTTGTTTTTATGATTATGAGTTTTTCATTTCATATATATGTGTATTTTGCCAAACTTGAAGATATACATGTATACCCCTTGAGTCATTTGCCTTTCATGCAAATATCTATTATGGACTCAAAGTGTGTTTAAGGGATATGTATGTATACTTCTTGTGTTGACAAATCATACATATACCTTGAAAAGAATTAATATCAAATTGTTTTAATGAAAAGCTAAATTTTCATACTTTTTCATGCTTTTCATGTTTTTCTTTGAATTGGTATTTAAACTTCATGTATATGTTTACCTTGTCCAAACTATTAGATATACATGAATATCCTTTTGAGCCACGTGCCTTCATGCATATATCCTTGTGGACTCGTTTGTATCTTGGATATGTATGTATACTTTGGTTTGTATTAGACATACATATGCCTTGAAGATTAAATAATATTAATTTTAGTTTTCCTGTTTAAAGGAATAATTGAACTTAATTGAACAAATTTTCATGATTGTGATCTCCATACTTGACTTGTACACTCACATTTATTATTTGCTCACGTTTTGTTTTCATGAGACATTTTTATGCTTAATTGGATTAGAGTGTTGATTATCATGTGGATTTCATTTTATGAAAAATGATTTGTATTTATTCCTTGCTTGAAGGATTTCGTACTAGTTAACAAAACTTTTCATTTTAACTAGTTCGTATTCTTCGTTATAATATGAGATATACACTTGACCCTATTCTTTCAATTGGTATCATTGAACTATTTCAATTGGTATCATTTTGATCTTCTTGTATACTCATATATGTTTTGTATGTATGTATGCTTTCAATTCCAAGAATATCAATTTCTATTGGTAACTATTTTCCATACACATATGTATGTTTGTGTTTATGCTAGTACTTGAGTTTCAATTTTGTTTCAATTGATTACTTTTAAATTGGTATCAAGACTATGCATTATTTTTTTGGTATTTCATAAAGGGGGAGAAAATGTGTATTTCATACTTTATTTCAATTGGTATTTGATTTCCACTCCCTTGCTTTATGATAGAAAATATTGAATTTCAATTGGTATCATATGCTCAAAATGAAAAATATTTACAATTGGTATCAATATTCATGTTTTAGAAATTCAAGACTTATGTTTAATTACAATTGGTATTTCCAAAATATTGTTTAAAAGAAAATATTCAAAGTTTTGATTTAAATTTCTTATATGCAAGGAGAGCTTAACATCTCTCCCACATATAGATTCATGTTGAGTGTATTGTGTATTGAAAAGCTTAACATCTTTTCCTTATATGGTACACGTGTGTAGGGGGAGCTTCACATCTCCTCTTATTCATTACATAATGTGTGTTATGTGAATTAGAGCTTAACTTCCCTCTTTCATGTAATGCATATGTGTAGGGAAGCTAACTTAGCGTCTTCCTCTCATGAATGTATATAGCATATAACATATATGATCTTTGTTTATTGGTATCAAGATGCTTCATTGACATATTTTTTAATTGATATCATGTTGTAGTCACCCCTTATTGACTTTGTTTTTGTTTTAGACAAAAAGGGGGAGAACATTGCTTTTCTTGTTTTGATTGACTAAAAGGGGAAGAAAGATTTTTTAACCCTTATTTAATTTATGGTTTTTGATTGTTTACCCCTTTGTTGATGATTGACAAAAAGGGGGAGAAAGATTTTGAGTTTTATATGCATGCTTATGTTTATGCATATATTATGTTTTAATATCAAGAATATTAAGTTTAATTGATATATAGAGTTTGCTTTGTAATTGGTATCTAGAGCTTGTTTTTTTTTGAATATTTCATTGGTATCTAGAGCACTATGTTTATATGCATTGTCATTCATTGCATACTTATTGTTTATTTGTTTATGCATGAGTTAAGGGGGAGCTTCTTTGAAGCTTAACTTTAATCCATGCATATATAACTCCATGAGTTTTGTCATCATCAAAAAGGGGGAGATTGTTGGCCCAAAGGCCTTCCACTCTTGTTTTGATGATGACTCACTCATGTAGTTATGTTTACTAATATTCTTGTGTTTCTAAGTTTCAGATCATTAACAGGATATTAGTTGATGATTAGCTTCAACATGAAGTGTTTGGAAGCTTATCATGGTGATTCCGGTGCCAAAGCTTAAAGATCATACCTTTGCACTCGGTGGATCGCGTTTTGGAGCAAGTCTTCTTGATGACTCAAAGACTTAGGTATCCTAGTTTAGATAGTGTGTTTAGATCCATTTGTAAAGCTTAGTATAGTTGATATGCTCAAGTGTACAACACACACAAGATTTATGTTTTGGATTTGGTTTTCATGAATAGTAGTTCAAAACAAGTTTAAATAGTTCTTATGTATATTAGATATGTTCTAGATATACATACATGCTTAACTTCTTATACAAACTTATTTTGACTATCCTATTCATGTTTTGAAAAAAATTCAAGTTTTGGAAAAATACCGTTTGATTTTTGATATTGGTTTTCATGAATAGATTGATCAAAACAAGTTTACATGTTTTATATGTATAGTAGATGTATTCTAGTTATACATACATGCTGTAACTTGCTAGACAAACTTATTTTGATATTCCTATTCATGTGTTGAAAAATCAAGTTTGGAAAAATACAAGTTTTGGTTTTTGATAAAATTGACAAGACACAAAAATGAATTGATATGATTGATATATGTCTTGAAAATTTTTATCACATGTTTATGTTTCAATATAAAATGATAAAATAAGTTTTATGGGATTTTCAGAAAAGATAAAAGATTTTTATAAAATATTTTTCCCAAATTTCTGAACTTATTTTTTGTGCTGACAGGCTGGTCGGTCGACAAGTACGGTCGACCGCACCAAGGAACGGTCGACCGCACCGGTCGACCGACGTGCACAGACTTGTGCACGTCTGGCAGCACAGTGGTCCGGTCGACCGGACGGTCGACCGCTGCAGAGAGTTCTGCTCTCTGTTTGTTTGGGTCGACCGGGCGGTCGACCGGTAGTTCCAACGGGTCAAAATATGACCGTTGGACGGTCGACCGGCCGGTCGACCGTTGCCTGTCAGAGCTGCCAGCTCAGCTCTAACGGCTAGTTTCTGTTTTGGCCTATATAAACCCCATCTCTTTGGGATTTTGGCCAAGGTTTTTAAGGAGAAAAATTTCTGTATTTCTCTAGTGTTTAAACAAGTTTTCAAAATAGTTTTTGTGCTAAAAAGACTTAATCTTTATTGTTTTAGGTTTTGAAAAAATCAAAGAAAATAGGAATTTGGGAGATTTGTCTTGGTTTTCATTCTATATCTTTTGCAAGGATTTTCCCAAGTGTTTTTCTTTGTTGGTTGTTTTCCAAACACCTAGTTTCCACACTTGAGCTATCACCTATCCTAATCTATTAGGATCTTGTTTTTGTAGAAAAAGAAAAGAGAAAAGAAAAGAGAGATTGAGTTTGTGGTTTTTTGAAACCACTTGTTGTAAACACCCTTATTCTTGTTGTATCCCTCTTAGGTAGAGGTGATCGGGTGATTGGTTTGCTCCCTCTTTGGTAGAGGTGGAGTTTGGTTTGTATCCCTCAAGTGTGAGGTGATTGAGTTTGGTTGTAAACCTCTTCGGTAGAGGTGGTTGTTGTTGGTTGTTGGCCTCGGTGGAGGTTGTTGTATTGAGAGAGGAGTTAGGTACTCCTAGTGTTGTAACAAATCCTTCTCGGTGAAGGTTCCCTCGGTGGGAGATAGTGGATTGGAAATCCTACACGGTGGTGTAGGCGGGGATGTAGAGCAAGGTGCTCGAACCTCGAAACATGTCGTTGTGTTTGCGTTTGCTCCACTTGTCTCTTTAAATCTCTCTCACTTTATATTTGTGCATAGCATCATTCTTATTGCCATATCATTTACATTGCTTGTGTTGCCATTGCATAATTCATATTGCTATATCCTTGATTGCTTGGCTTGATTGTGTGTGCACATTGCTTGGATTGCTTGTGTGTGTGCCTAACTTATACTCATCCAACAAGAGCTTCACATAGCGCCTCAACCCATTTCAAGGGGAATCAAGAGGAGTTAGTCCAGAGCCTCGCAAGGGGAATTCGGCTATACTTGTTGTATTGTATTAGTTTGTGCAACATTTGCATTAGCTTCCGCATTTAGTTGTCATTAGTTTTGCATTTAGTTCTAGATTAGCAATTACACCTATTCACCCCCCTCTAGGTGTTTTTCAGTACGATCGAGCCTTACGTGCCCAGTCGTTTGCCTGACAGTTCAGCTATGATCAATTATATGTCGGTAACCCTAACGCTGGCCTCCGCTTCAGTGGAAACCTATTTGAAGGTGCTCGGGCGTGGTACTACAGTGTAGCTAGAGGGACGAGTGCTGTTTTCAGCCTGCCTCATAGAACGCCCAATTGTTATACCAGCCTCAGTTTCTGCATGTGGTACTTTCTCGCTAGTAGGGTACCTGGCTTCAGAATAAATACCTCTTGCATCAAGACTATCAAGGCATCTTATAAAGCCAAGCTGGATTCCAATAAACGTGTGCGAGGTATGTCCGAGTACCAGGAGGCCGAAAGGGAAACAAGAGGGGAGGCAGGGATGGAGCAGAGGAGGGAGGTTAGTCGAACAAGGGCATCAGCTGCAGAGCCGGAGCCTCAGATAGTAGCGCTTAAGAAGCAACCCGCTAGAAAGAGTCAGCAAGTCATAGCCAAACGTTCTCGTGGTTCTGCTTCCAAGGGTGAGCCTAGCCCAAAGAAGGCCAGGAGGGAATCTGAGGTGGAAGCTTCGATGCCCGAAGTAGTTCCTCCTAGTGTTGGGGAGCAGGGGAGGAAGAAGAAGAGGAGGAGGAAGTCCCCGTCCTTCGCTCCCGAGGTCTGCGCTGTAGGGGTCTCGTGATCCTAGAGGAGGGAGAGCTCGCGGGTGAACCTGTCATGGCTGAAAAGGTCGAGCGACCCGAAGTTGACTTGATGAGGAGGGATGATGTTGAGATCCCGGGAGTCTCGACTCAGCCTGGACCTTCTTCAGCTCATGGGAGAAGGGTGGAGGTGCAACAACCTGGGTCTCCCAGTGTATTGATGCCCACCTCGCGGGCTATCGAACCCAGCCCTACTACGGGATACTCAGTGGTAAAGCCTCGATCGCTGAGACCTCCTGTGTTGAGTTATCGTCTTCGTCTTCTAAAGAACATGGATATTATTCTGGCGAGGAAGTCGATTTTGGCGATGAACCCACTCTTCCTGACACAAGCAAATTCTCGCATATCTCAGAGGAAGAGATATAGGGGTACGTCCCTGCGATGGTTTCGCCGATAGTAGGGGTTGCCGCTACTGAAGCTATTTTCTTTATCCTCCTGAACTAGTTCTCCATCAAGTTAGGAATGAGTTCTAACATTTCCTTTTGACTTTCTTCTACAGGGCTGGCTGCCGGTAGTGAAACCACAACTTCTTCTCATATTGAGGAGATGATCCAGGAGCTGGCCCAGCAGGAGGACCTTGATGCTCCCGCTATGTGGATGCCTCGTGAGGGTGCAACCGCCGAGATCAGGGAGCCCTCATCTCCAAGTGGCTTATCTAGGGATTTTCCATCTTCAGATCCTCAACTTGGTAAGAGAAAACTGACGTGTTGGGTACTCTCCTTTTTATTATTACCACTGACATCTAATGTTGTGGTTTGCAGAGAGCACTGGGGTAGCTCAAGTAGAGGATCCTGCGACAAGTATTGACGCAGAAGATAACATAGTTTAAACTTCGGCCGGTGAACCCAGTGCCTAGAGTTTGCTGTTGCTTCTGTTGCAGTGGAAGCTGCTACAACAATAACCATCCCGGAGGTATTGGTGACGACCTCAGAGTGGGACGAGCCTGTTGTCGGCTTCACCCCTGCACAAGTTGAATTAGTTTCCGTCTCTCATTCTGTCATGAAAAGGGGGTCTGGGAGTGCATCAACAGGGTTGTCTCCAGCTACTGACATCATGGAAGAACTAGCGTGTCAAATGGTGCGACAATTTTTTGCTTCCATGAAGTCCTGTATCGACTTGGTCCTTTCCGGGAGCAGTTCCTTTGAGTTTACCTGGATGCTTCTCGAGAATCAGATCGAGAACATCAGTTACACTGGGAGCCCTTCGCAGGCTAGGGCGTATTTGGTGCTAGTCGAACAGCTGGGGAGTTGCCTGAAGGAGCTAAAGACCCTAGAGAATGCTAGCTCAATGGATGAGGCTCGGTCGACTCTGAGTAAGCTCCTTGCCGCTCAGGAACACGAGCGAAAGGATATGGAAGAGCAAATAGCTGAAGAAGCTCGCCATCTCCACTACTTCCAAGCTGACTACCAAAGACTGATTGACGATTCAAAGGAATCTGAAATCGTCATCCAAAGTGCAGAGCAAGTTATCACGACTGCTCAGATTACTATTGCTAGGGCGCAAGCCTTGATTGAAGCCAATGAGCAGAAACTTGTTGTTGCCAAAGAAAAACTAGAAGGGCTAGAAACCGCCAAGACACAAATTCAAGAAAATCTTGCTGTTCATTTCTCTAGGTTGGAGTCTCTTCAGGCACAATTGGCTACGAAGAGATTTTTGTCAGAGGAAGAGTTGCAGGTCCAAGCTTTGGCGGAAGCTGAAAGGGCACGTCAACACGAGATGTGGCGCCTCCGAGAATGAATCTATTCTTTGGCGAAGCAAGATTATTAACCTTCTTCTCCCTTTTTGTATCGTCCCATCTTTTTTATAACACTCCATTTGTCAAATAAGAGTGGTTGTGTTACTTTTATCATTTTTGAGTCAAATAATAAAAGTTCTCAAATCTTTGTCTCATCTTTATCCTTTCGGACTCTTTGCTGTCTGGATGAACTTAGCTTTCATAATCGCACTTCTTAACTGTTCGTGGAAACGCAGTCCTTAATCTTTTTGATAGGGTATGGCCATGAATAATAAACTCAGGCTGCGCTGAGTTCTTGATCGAGACGCGACTCTCATTTGTAGTGGAGACGCGGATAAGAGAAACGCGACTCTGAACCATTGGTGGAGACACAATTTTGGCTCATCAGGAAAGACGCGCGAATCTCAGCTATTTGGCAGGGAAGCGGATCTGGCTCAAGAGAAGCGTGACTCTGGCCCCTTGAGAGGACGCGACTCTGAGACGTGAACTTGCGTTCTCGATAAAAGAGACGCTACCTTTGGGTTTGTGGAAGGACGCAGACTTATGGACGCGGCCCTTGCATCCGTGTAAGAATGCGAACTTCTGGACGCAACTCTGAATTGTTGTGTAACGCGGCTCTGAATTACTAAGAGGATGCGGCTCTGGATCGCGTAATGAGAAGCGGCTGTGGATCGCTTAATGAGACGCGGATGTGATTCTATATGTAAGGACGCGCTCTTTAAGTCTGTGCAAGAACGTGGACTTTTGGGGCGCGACCTTCATTTCTTGTAAATAGATGCGAACTCCAGGACGCAGCTTCTAAGGCGTTACATGCAATCCGTCTTAAAGATCTTATTGGATCTTTTAATGCCAAGTCGGCACTGACGGTTGGGGACTTGTGTCATTTGATGTTTCCGAAGTGGTAATCCACGTGTCTACTCCTTATTGGACCTGATACTCGTGCAGTTATTTAAGGCCGATGGCTTTGATTTTTATGCCATTTATTGATTAGTTTCTAATTTTGCATAATTTTCATCACATTCTCATATTTATTTGATGTAAAATTCTGCTAATAAAGCTTTGCTTGCTTAATCCTAGGTCCATGGTGTGCAAATAAAGAAGAAGACCCTAACCACCATTTAATGGGTGATTAAAGGCCTACCAAGTAGCCATTGACTTTAGGGAGTAGATTTTATCAGCCCAGGGCATCAAATCACGAATTCAGGAGATCAAGTGGACAGAAGACAGACATGACGACGCACTGACCGAAGCCAGGCGCGCGCCGCCCTGACAGGGCCGCGAAAATGCGACCCAGCTGCGTTTTCGCGACCATACGGGCGCGCGGGCGCGCGGGCTTTGGGCCAGGGGTCGTCCCCCTGGCCCCCTTTTCTCTGGTGCCTATAAATACCCCCCCCTCCCCGGGGTCTGAAGAGAAGGATATCCAGAGTTTAGAGCATTGTTATTATCTTGTTTTTAGGATTGTAGTTGTTGTAGTTTCTTCCTTCTTCTAGTTTTCGTTTTAGCCATTAGAGTGAAAAAGAGATAGTGTGTAAAGGTTGTATTTGAAGGGTGACAAGTTAATACAAGAAAGTACTTCTCTTTCTTCTTTCCATTACTTGTGTTTTCCATTTGCTTTTAATTTCTTATTGTAGTGTAACTCCCTTTCTATTTACTTCTTTTCCTTTGTTGTTTCTTTTACTACCATGTTTAACTAACTCTTCCATTGCATGGCTAACTAACTACTAACCCACTAATCTCTAACAACTTGATTGATAACCCAAATGAGTTAATAGTGTCAAACAAGCCTTGTGCAAATGAGAGCTATGACATCTTAAGACGAGGGTTTTAACTCTTATTTACATTCAAGTATCCACTTTCTTATATTTCATAGTTAACGGGTTTTGATGATCTATGGATTGTATGCTTTACTTGTTTTTATAAGTTAAGAGATTTTTCTTTTAACTTTGTCGATACCATTAGTGGACTTGTGTCTTCCCGTATTCTCGCCTTCAATTGGATCTTGATAAGGGAATGTCCAAGTTTTTGCCGTGTTAAGCTAAGTTATAGGAAGAACTTTTACTCGATTTTCACGTGAATAGTTCCTATGCATAAGGGGTATACTTGCCTATGATCCATCGTGAGGCTACATCTTCAAGAAGTTAGGGATTAGTGGGAGCACTTAGTAGAAAGTTAGCCATGCGTTTTACCATAAGAAAATCCAATTTTACAACCCGCAAAACCATTCTAAAACAATTTTGAAACCAACTTGTTTTCATTTTCCAATTCGTTATTTTGAAACAAAGAACTTTCTTTTTTCTTGAACAAAGAAGCCACATCAAGCTTTCATCGCTCTCCCTCCTTGTGGATACGACCCGTAGAGCCACTTTGCTACTACGGAAGAATCACAAAAGCAGTAACATCGACCCACATTCCTTCACTTATTTTTATGCTTGTTTTTTGCCGATCAAATTTTGGCGCCGTTGCCGGGGAGGGAACGACTTTCTTGTTCAATACTAAAGATTTTTCTTTATTCTTGTGTGTAGGAGAAGTACCAAGGAGCTCACTATCACGGGAAGCGAAAGTGGTGGCCAAAGACGTTGCACGAGGATTCATTTGCCCTCGGAAAATTCATGTAAAAACGAGTTTCTCCGATTGAAGTACTAACGAACTCTTCTGCAGGGTTGCCGAAAGCCGCTCAAATTTCTTTCTCAAAATTTTTTTTGTTACCTTGAATGCTTCACCTTATACTTGTGTAATAAACTCAACAGAAATTCACTTGTTGCTTAATTGAAATTTGGATTAGACTTGCATTTAGGGCACGTGTCTATTTCAATTCATTTCAATTTCAGTTGAAGAGTGCTGGAGAAAAAGTACGTGTGCATTCATATAGAATAGGACCAACATTTTGGAGTGATTTATCGCTTTGAGTGTTACCTTATTGTGAATAAACTGTACACTTGCACAATTGACATTAAGGGTAAAATCCCAAATAAACAAAACTGGGGAGTTCATCACCCTTCCTTAGCCAAAAAACTATCTCCAAGTGCACTCACAACCCAAGCCTTAACTAAAAACTGATAGACGTTGGCCCTAGGGACATCTCGAACTCATTAAGAGATTAACTGAGGGTGAAAATTACAAGAACTATACTCTTAAAAAATCGGTGTTTAAGGAAAGTGGATTGAGAGGCAAAGCCTCGAAAGCTCCGTAGTTTGGCGTAATTAAGGCCTGTGGCTCACGCCCAGATACCTCCCACCGAGTTTTGCCCTTTCCTGGCCGATTAACTTATAGTCGAGTTCCTGCAACAACCTCAGAGAATCGACCAGTTAGGAGTCGTCTAGGTCCAGGTACCTTAGACTAAGGCCTGTGGTTGTTTTTCTTTCTTTGTTTGTTTATTTTATTCTTTTCGATTGTTTGTTTCTTTACGTTGTTTGTGGTGTGCTATCATGCAAGAGTGGGTAAGAGATCCTGTATCTTTCAGATTACCAGAAACACTTCTTTACCCTTACATCCAGAACCTGTGATGGTGTCACTTCAGGACAGATTTTACCCGATCAGAACCTCATTACCATCTTGTATAAAACTGCCTGAGGCAAATGGAAATAATTTTGAATTAAAGCCTCAATTCATCAATACTCTCCCAAAGTTTCATGGTTTAGAATCAGAGGACGCATACTTCTTTGTTAGGGAGTTTGAAGAAGTGTGCCTCATGATGCATATACCCCAGCTAGGAGACGATGCCTTAGGTTACGTTTCATCCCCTTTTCCCTAAAGGACCTAGCGAAGAAATGGTTGTACAGTTTGGCGGTAGATTCAGTCACGACGTGGGATGATTTCGTCAAGGCCTTCTGAAGAAATTCTACCCAATCCACAAAACTGCCCTCATTGGAAAGAATATCATGCAGTTTAGACAAGAACTGAGCGAACCATTTTGGAGATACTTTGAGCGATTCAAAGATCTCCTAGCTCAGTGCCCTCATCATGGTGTGGAGAAATAGTGTCAGTGTCAGATTCTTTACGATGGTCTAGACTATCAGACAAAGACCCTGTTAGAAACCATGTGTCAGGGAGGGTTCTTGCAAAAGGATGAGAACCAAGGCTGGGACTTATTTGAGGATTTAGCTGAGAAAACCTGCAATGGGAGCCAGCCTCAAAAAATCAAGGAATTCACAATCTATAGCTTCAAGAGGAGGGCTCCTATCTTTAGAATCATCCATAACTGCAGAAGCTAAGATTGCAAGCCAAATGAGAAGAATAGAGGCTCTAGAAACAAAAGAGCCAGCCAATGTCAACCAAATCAACCCACCACCAATTCACAATCTGGGTTGTTCATACTGTCAGGCACTAAACCATGTCTTTGAAGAGTGCCCTGTTTTTCATACCCAGCAAGTGCCATCGGAACACCTGAACGCGGCCTACTCACGGCCGCCACATAATCCCTACTCGCAAACATACAATCTAGGTTGGAGGAATCACCCAAATTTCTCTTGGGCCCAGAACAATCCTCCCAGGCCTAATTTCTCCAACAATTTTCACCATCCCAGTCCTCCACCAAATTTTCCCAGTCAAGCTCCATTTTCCTCCTCTCAAAGTTCACCAGTGGAAAATAAATTCAGCAAATTGGAGGAGAGCATGGAAGCTTTTATGAAGTCTTAAACCGCTTTCATGCAAAACCAGGGACAAACGCTGAACAACCATTCACAGGCTATATCGAGATTGGAAATGCAATTGAGTCAGTTAGCTAGCTCTCTAAGTGAAAGACCAAAAGGTACTTTACCTAGTCAGCCGCTAGTTAACCCTAAAAACTCCAATCAAGCATATGAAGTTCAGGATCTGTCGATCAACCAGTGCAATGTTATTCACACACTTCGATCTGGCAAGAAGGTGGATAACCAGGTCTACCAACAGAAAAATCCAGTCCACATTGATCCTACTCTAGCCTCCACCTCTGCTAGTTCTTCCCAATCTCCTCCACAAACATCTGACGAGGACAAAGCTGCTGAACAAGTTCATAAGCCTGTAGCACCCTTTCCCAATAGGCTTAAGAACAATAATAAGAATATGCACATGGAGAAGATGCTTGAGATGTTCAACTAGGTCAAACTGAATGTGCCTCTTCTTGACGCTATCCAACAAGTCCCAGCTTATGCCAAATTTCTTAAGGATATGTGTACAAAGAAGAGAAAAACAAATGTGTCCAAGAAAGTGTTCTTGGTAACCAATATAAGCGAAATGCTGTCTGGTCCCATTCCGGTGAAATGCAAGGATCCCGGATGTCCCACAATTTCCTGCACCATAGGACAAACAGAAATCAGCAGAGCACTCCTTGACCTGGGAGCAAGTATCAACTTGCTACCTCTCTCAGTATACCAGCAACTTGGGTTGGGCGAGCTGAGCCCAACCTGAGTCACCATTCAGTTAGCTGACCGATCTGTGAAATCCCCAAGGGGGAAATCATAGACGTTCTTATCCAGGTCGGGGTTCATCTACCCCGTTGACTTCATTATGCTTGAGACCCAACCTGTGTCAAATTCACGGTCTCAAACTCCAGTCATCTTAGGGCACCCATTCCTTGCTACAGCCAATGCCATAATCAACATAGGAACGGGTCCATGCGATTGACCTTTGGAGATATGACGAAGGAATTCAATGTCTTTAATCTTAGAAGACAACCTAGGGATGTCAATGATCAGAATTTGAGGTCAATTCCATTGAAAATCTGATCAGTGAGAATGAGGAAAGAATGGAGATAGAAACAGAGGTAGAGTTTGATCTGGAGTCTGAGGATTTTAACCTTAACAGATCGTAGATTCGGCAGTGGATTGGACGTCCAGCCCAAGTGTACCTCATCACGGGAATGAAAGTTCGGATATTGCCTCCAATGAAGCAACACCTTCTTTAGAGCTAAAAGCCTTACCTGAACACCTCAAGTACGCCTACCTGGGCGGAAGAGAAACCCTGCCAGTCATCATAGCATCCCACCTGACTGAGCAACAAGAGGACAACTTAATGTCTATTCTGAAAAGATATAGGGAAGCCATTGGATGGACGATGAAGGATATCAAAGGGATAAGTCCAGCCATAGTGCAACATAGAATCCATTTGACCGATGAAGCAAACCCAGGAGGGACCCACAACGCAGGCTTAACCCACTCATCCAAGAGGCAATTAAAGCGAAAATTTTGAAACTATTAGATAATGGGATCAATTTATCCCATTTCTGATAGCCAATGAGTTAGCCCTGTTCATGCGGTCCCAAAGAAAGCTGGCTTTACGGTGGTTGAAAATAAGCAAAAAGACTTGGTGCAGACAAGACTGCCTACCAAGGTTCGTGTCTGTATCGACTATAGAAAGTTGAATGCAGCCACCCGTAAAGACCACTTCCCGCTACCCTTCATCGACCAAATGCTTGAACGATTGGCTGGACATGAGTACTATTGCTTCCTAGATGGGTACTCGGGATACAATTAAATCCCCATTGCTGCAGAAGACCAGGAAAATATCACGTTCACCTGCCCGTTCGGAACCTTCGCTTACCGACGCATGCCCTATGGATTGTGCAATGCTCCCGCAACATTCCAATGGTGCATGCTTAGTCTTTTCTTCGACATGGTCGAACGTTTCCTTGAGATTTTTATGAATGATTTCTCCATCTACGGAGATTCCTTTGATCAGTGTCTTCATCACCTAGAGTTAGTTCTGCAGAGATGCAAGGAGAAGAATCTAACTCTAAACTGGGAGAAATATCACTTCATGGTGAGACAGGGGATTGTCTTAGGCCATAAGATTTCTAGGAGAGGCATCGAAGTGGACAAGGCTAAAGTAGAAGTGATTGCTAAGCTTCCACCACCCAAAAGCATCAAGGATATTAGATCCTTTCTAGGGCATGCTAGGTTCTACCGATGGTTCATTAAGGATTTTAGCAAAATCGCTAGGCCTTTAACCAACCTGCTCGTTAAAGACGTACCCTTTGATTTTAATGATGAATGTTTCAAGTCATGGGGAAGCTTAAGTAAGAACTTATTTCTGCGCCTATTATTTCTGCTCCTAATTGGGCCCAACTGTTTGAAATCATGTGCGATGCCTCTGATTTTGCTATTGGCGCTGTTCTAGGACAACACATCGACAATAGGCAGCACGTGATTTATTACTCGAGTAGGACCTTGAATGACGCCCAACAGAATTATACAACGACTGAGAAGGAATTCTTGGCCGTTGTCTTTGCGTTAGAGAAGTTCTGACCCTACTTGTTGGCTCGAAGACGGTGATTTTTACGGATCACTCGGCACTGAAATACCTCATGACCAAGAAGGAAGCAAAAGCCAGATTGATTCGGTGGATCCTTTTGATTCAAGAATTTGACTTGGAAATTCGGGATAAACGAGGTATAGAAAATGTGGTCGCTGATCATCTATCACGAAATCCGAATGCACCGAACATACAAGCTCTGATCAATGAGGATTTCCTAGACGAGCACATCCTTGCCATTTTTAAGGAACCCTGGTATGCGGACATCGTCAATTACCTGGCCACAGGACAATTACCCGCTGATTGGATAAAGCAAGACCAATGTCGTTTCTTTGCCCAAGTACGGTACTTCTTCTAGGAAGAGCCGTATTTTTTTAAGTATTGTCCCGACCAGATTATTAGACGATGCATACCAGAGGAAGAACAGAGGAGTGTGCTAAGCTTTTGCCATGAACTTGCATGCAGAGGACACTTCGGTCCCCGCAAGACTACAGAGAAGGTTCTACAAAGTGGGTTTTACTGGCCCACTTTGTTCAAAGACTCATACCATTTTTGCAAGTCGTACGCAAATTGTCAGAAGATTGGGAAAATTTCAAGAAGAGACATGATGCCCCTGAACCCAATCTTGGAAGTTAAAATTTTTGATGTTTGGGGTATCGACTTCATGGGACCATTCCTTAATTCCTTCGGCAACCAGTTCATTTTAGTTGCTGTCGATTACATCTCTAAATGGGTAGAAGCTGTGCCAACAAAGACCAATGACAACAAAGTAGTTATCAAATTTCTCAAACAAAACATCTTCTCCCGATTTGGCACCCCCAGAGCGATAATTAGTGATAATGGATCACATTTCTGCAATAGAGTTTTTGAAGCTCTGATGCGGAAATATTCCATCACTCACAAGTTATCCACTCCGTATCATCCCCAGACAAATGGGCAGGTAGAAGTCACTAATCGACAACTCAAGCTCATTTTAGAAAAGACTGTCGGACAGAACCGAAAGGATTGGTCGGTCAAACTCAACGATGCATTGTGGGCTTACCGCACTGCTTTTAAGACAGTTCTGGGGATGTCTCCTTATAGAATCGTATTTGAAAAAGCCTGTCATCTACCAGTCGAGTTAGAACACCGTGCCCTATGGGCCATTAAACAACTCAATTTTGATCTGAGTAAGGCCGGTGAGCTAAGGAGACCGCAGATCTCAGAATTAGAGGAGATACGGAATGAAGCCTATGAGAATGCTCGAATCACAAAAAGCAGGACTAAACTTTTTTATGACCAGATCATAACCCGGAAAAACTTTGCCTCGGGAGACAAGGTTCTGCTGTACAGCTCGAGGCTTCATATTTTTGCGGGGAAGCTGAAGACTCGTTGGTCAGGACTGTTCATCGTGCGCACCGTTTTTTCACACGGCGCTGTGATTATTGTAGATCCTAAGAACAACACGGAATTCAAAGTGAATGGACAAAGACTGAAGTCCTTTTTGACCACTGAGCCTACATCATAGGCTGATAGTGTGCTGACTCTTTTTGTCCCATCCTACACCTAACCCAGCCATCCACACTGCAAAAAAAAAAAAATCTTATTTTTATATGCTTACCCCTTCTCCATTTTTGATATTTCTTTAGCCTATTCGCCCTTGGCCGGCCCAAGTCCACGAAGACGGTGACATCATTTCTTTACCCTATTTATTGCCTTTGCATTTACATCAACATTCATTGAGGACAATGCATTAGATAGGTATGGGGGAGTGCTAACACTTTTTCTTTCTTTCCCCAAAAAAAAAAAAATCTCCAGATTGAAAAGAAATTTCATACTCTTTATAAAAATACCAAAAGGTTGTAGGAATTAAGGGAACCTTATTAATGAATCTTTATTTTTGCCTAAATAAACAAGAGAGATTGGTTTGACTAAGAGTTGGGAGGGATAAGGAAAATAACTCATACCTTTTATTTAGCCTTAGTAGAATATGCATAAACCACACACACATGCTTGAGATTTAGAGACACAACTCTGGGAAAAAAACGCTGGATAATTGTGCCTCAAGAAGCATGATTACTCACGCCAAAAAAAATAATAAATAATAAATAATATATAAGTAAATCTTGATTTCGTGGCCTACTCTACTTGCATATTTGACCTGAGGGGTGTTTTCCACCTGGTGCCCTAAAACCATCTGGTTTGGGAGTCATCAGTTTGATATGTGTTACATGAGTAAAGTAGAAAGCCTAATGAAACCAAGAATAATAGATAAAGATTAATAAAATTAAATGATATTCAAAATTGAGTTGAAAAATCCCAAGCACATCACACTTACACATTATGCATAGCTATCCAAAGCAAAATAACAGAATGAGTTAGAAGTATAAGATCCTTTCTAAATTTAAAGAAAAATCATAATATCTTCTTTTATAAGGGCTAAAGCATAGGAGGACTTATGAGGGTTGAATCTAATTCTTACACCATTTGGTCATTTTTACTTAGATGATTGAAAGTTCTTTTTCTTAAAAGAGGTTTGCTAACACTTAAATATTTTTCACTTACTGGATTTTGTGGGTGTAATCCGCTGAAAACCCTCAGGAGACAACACTCCTCCCCTAAGGAAAACTTAGAGGTTTAAAGGCTTGTTGCACATGCTCAGTGCAATCGCGTCACCTGTGAAAGTGGTGTAATAATTTTCTTATTTTTATTTTGCTCGGGATGAGCAAAAAGATAAGTGTGGGGGTGTGATTAGTTTCTAATTTTGCATAATTTTCATCACATTCTCATATTTATTTGATGTTAAATTCTGCTAATAAAGCTTTACTTGCTTAATCCTATATCCATGGTGTGCAAATGAAGAAGAAGACCCTAAACTACCATTTATGGGTGATTAAAGGCCTACCAAGTAGCCATTGACTTTAGGGAGGAGATTTATCAGCCTAGGGCATCAAGTCACGAATCCAGGAGATCAAGTGGACAGGGGACAGATAGGATGACGCACTGACTGAAGCCAGGAGCGCACCGCCCTGGCAGGGCCGTGCAAACGCGGCCCAGGCCGCGTTTCCGCGGCCGTACGGGCGCGCGCGCCCGGGCTTTGGGCAGGGGTCGTTCCCTGGCCCCCTTCCCCCTGGTGCCTATAAATACCCCCCGGGGTCTGAAGAGAAGGATATCCAGAGTTTAGAGCATTGTTATTATCTTATTTTTAGGATTGTAGTTGTTGTAGTTTCTTCCTTCTTCTAGTTTTAATTTTAGCCATTAGAGTGAAAGAGAGAGTGTGTGTAAAGGTTGTATTTGAAGGGTGACAAGCTAATACAAGTAACTACTTCTCTTTCTTCTTTCCATTTACTTGTGTTTTTCATTTGCTTTTACTTTCTTATTATAGTGTAACTCCCTTCTCTTTACTTCTTTTCCTTTGTTGTTTCTTTTACTATCATGTTTAACTAACTCTTCCATTGCATGGCTAACTAACTGCTAACCAACTAATCTCTAACAATTTGATTGATAACCCAAATGAGTCAATAGTGTCAAACAAGTCTTGTGCAAACGAGAGCTATGACATCTTAAGACGAGGGTTCTAACTCTAATTTACATTCAAGTATCCACTTTCTTATATTTCATACTTAACGGATTTTTGATGATCTATGGATTGTATACTTTACTTATTTTTGTAAGTTAGAGATTTTCTTTTAATTTTGCCGATACCATTAGTGCACTTGTGTCTTCCCGTATTCTCGCCTTCAATTGGATCTTGATAAGGAAATGTCCAAGTTTTTGCCGTGTTAAACTAAGTTATAGGAAGAACATTCACTCAATTTTCACGTGAATAGTTCCTATGCATAAGGGGTATACTTGCCTATGATCCATCGTGAGGCTGCATCTTCAAGAAGTTAGGGATTAGTGGGAGCACTTAGTAGAAAGTTAGCCATGCGTTTTTACCATTAAGAAAATCCAATTTTACAACCCCCAAAATCATTCTAAAATAATTTTTGAAACCAACTTGTTTTCATTTTCCAATTCGTTATTTTGAAACAATGAACTTTCTCTTTTCTTGAACAAAGAAGCTGCATCAAGCTTTCATCGCTCTCCCTCCTTGTGGATATGACCCGTAGAGCCACTTTGCTACTACGGAAGAATCACAAAAGCAGTAATATCGACCCACATTCCTTCACTTATTTTTATGCTTGCTTTTTGCCGATCATTAATTACAAGCCTTATGGCTTGCCTATAAATAGGCCTCACCCTTTTAACAGTCCATTATTTAGACTGTTGCCCTTTGAGAGCATGCGCTCTGAAGGCCTTCATCCTGACTTGTCTATCTTTCCTTGCAGGAGATGTGTTCCAATTAACAGTGAGAACTCAAAACTTCCATGCTTTCCTTTAATCTTCTCCGAAGATTATCACTGTCAAGTGATTTCAAGATCAAAAAGTATTGCTTTAAATGCTTTTACGGCTGCGCCTTGGGAACAAAGTCCAACTTCTAGGGAATTCTTCCCTGGGTAGGAACTATTTGTCGCCATGAGATACTCAATCCCACTGAGTTTCTGTTTTCCTGTCCATTGAAGAAATTTGATATCTTGATCTTCTCTTGAAATCTGATTGATGTGCCTGTGTACGGTAGACGCGTCTTTCAGACTCTTGTTGAAGCACGAGCTGACTGACTTTAAACTCTGTGCTTGGATCTTGAAACACAAGCTTTGTACATGATGCTTGCGTTTGAGGTTTTTGACTTAGAGAACTTTAGCTCTTTTGAGACCTCTGGACTTGAATATGGTAACCCCTGTATCTCAAACGCGGGTGTGACGAACTCTTCGTCTGAGTTACCTCGCGTCTTACATCTCGGACGCAGGTCTAAAAACAGACCACGTTCGTATCCATATTCTCTGCATTGATTAATTCCGCGTCTGGAGTTTATGACTTCAGTCTCACGTTTGCACCTCTAATTTTCTATTCCTGTCTTAGCAGAATTTTAACCTTTTGGTTTTTGCTTCTTGCAGGTTCTGGCAGTCTCAGTCAATCTTCTACGTCTTCGCTGGGCTCATGGGAGAATATTTCGACCGGCAAGCCTGTTCGGTCGGCAAGCACTCGGGGAGTCAGAGCTCCTGTTCCTGGGCAAGCTTGGTTCATGGGAGACTATTTGGACCAGCCAGCCCGTTCAAGCTCTTGGGAAGTCAGAGCTCCTGTCCATGGACGAGGAGGATTCACGCGGTTAATGACATCCGTCAAGGCCTTATTGGACATGACACACCAGCAAAGCCCCGGGTTCGTCATGGTCACAGTGGGTATGGTGCCCTTGAAGGCCACATGAAAGAGGATGTCACCCGTAAGGTCTCGGATCCTCCCTTTGCCAATTTTGATCAAAGAAAATCTAGCTTTTTGGTGCAAAAATTTGCCCACCAGTAAGGTCTTGGATCCTCCCTTTGCCAATTTTGATTAAGGAAGATCCAGCTCTTTGGTGGCAAAATCTGCCATTAAGCAACGGATTACGGCCACACCAGTTGGTTGGGTGGAATCAGAATGATCCTCTGCATTTCGACCTCAAGAAACACCATTGTTCTTGGTTAGCGATGAGCTTCTTCAATGTTTACACATGCATCATGATGTAATCAGCACTCGATCATCTCAATACTGATCAACCGTGATATGATCCAGTGGAGGAAAAGAGGAACCTTTCTTCGGCGTTCTCCAAACATCTTGGATCTGGAGTGTTGTAATTGTTTTAAGGAGTGATGCAACCTTTCATTGGGCGAGAGGGACTTCTTTGTACTCCTTTATTGTAACATCAATCTTATTGTATAAGAGAGCATCTCGTATCACTTTCTTATGTTTGAATATCAATAAAAAATGACACTTTTTCTTGTCTTCTTATATGTCTTGAATTCTTTTTTTTTTTCAATAAAAATCAGACAGATAGAAGTAGGAACTCTTGACTCGCTAGAAATGCGATAATTAACTTAACAAGTCAAAGTTGGGAAAAAAATTCCATTTCAGAATTTTAAGATTACTGTTAGCAGTGTGATGTTAACTTGACAGGAATGTGGATCAGAGGTGTGATATTAACTTGACTCAATGGGAATTTCAACTTTATTTGGGAAGACTGAAAACATCACTGTCATATGTGTAATGTTAAACTTGACAGTGAAGGTAATGCTAGAGGTGTAATTTTGAACTTGGCATTAGTCATCTCAACTTCGATAGGAAAGTTCGAGGGGAAGTCATTGTCATAGGTATATTGTTGAACTTAACAATGAACTGGACGCTAGAGGTGTGATGTTAAACTTAGCATCGCTCGACTCGGCTTCGATATGGAAGCCTGAGAAAAAGTGCCTATCAGAGGTTTAATATTGAACTTGACAGCGACTTAATTACTGTTAGAGATGTGGTGCTGAACTTAACAGTAATTTGTCAGAGGTTTAATATTAACTTGACTGAAATTGGTTTGCGATAGGAGCAATTTTGAGGATCTGTCATTCTATTGATGGGAATTGATAAGTGAAATTTGAAATATCAGAGCTGTAATTTTGAACTTGACAAGAATTGATTTGCGATAGGAGCAATTTTGAGGACCTGTCATTCTATTGATGAGAATTGACAAGTGAAATTTGGAATGTCAGAGGTGTAGAGTTAACTGACAAATTTGACGATTTGTGACTCCATGTAGAGGAGAGACAAGTGAAGTCTGTACTCACTGGGAAGTATTGAAATTTTTTATTATCAGAGGTGTAGTGTTAACATAGCAATGATTACATTTGTGGACCTACCACTCTATGGAAGAGAATTGGTAGGGGATTTTGGTGAAAAGTGAAATGAATTGTCAGAGGTTTAATATTAACGTGACAATCATTGATATCCTAGAGACATGAGAGATTCACCATTAGAGGTGTAATATTAACATAACAATGAGAATTTTTAATGAGTTTTGTTGTCAGAGGTTTAATATTAACTTGATAGAATCCATTGGGGATCAGGAAATCCGGCTTGTCGGAGGTTTACTGTTAACGTGACAAGTCCTGGCTCATTTTGTTGGAGAAATGAACACAAGTGTTTTCTGTTCTACCATTCTGTGGGTGAGAATTGGTAGGAGATTTTGTAGGATAGGATGGGACCAAGTCCCTTAGGATTTTTAGCAATCCTCAGCTATCAACGGATTTGGTGTGCTTTACCAACTACCGTTTGAGTTGGGCTAGCCATACTATTCCCCTCAGCATGATGAGTTGTCGAAGACTTATGTTGGACTTAAAAGTTAACATTTTCATCTATCCTTAGCCGTCGGAGACGTCAGATGTCTATAGAAGAGTAACCAAGTTAAAACCAAAGTTTTATGCATTTTGTTTCTTTCTCAATATTTATATCATGCATCATGATGTGACCATCGCTTGATCAGCTTGACACTGGTCGCCCGTGATGTGATCCAATGAAGGAAAGAAGCTTTTCTTGGATCTAGAGTCTTAATCAAAGGTATAGTATTAACCTGATCAGGAGAAGAATGCTATCAAGGATAGTATTTCTTTAAGAATTTGCCGTTAATTGGCATCATGAGCGTATCACCGTCTGGAGTTATAAGGCGATATGCTCCATTTGAGCAGACTAATTTTACTACAAATGGTCCTTCCCATTTGGGCTGAAATTTTTCCTTAGTCTTATGCGTCATCATCATAGGTCTTCTGACAGCTAAGACAAGGTCTCCTTTCTTGAAAGTCCGCTCCTTGACTCTCTTGTTGAAGGCTCTGGTAATTCGAGCTTGATAGAGCTCGATTTGCTGTTGAGCTTGCAGGCGTTTATCATCCAAAGCCTCCAGCTCTTGGAGTCGCAGTCGATGTTTCTCCTCATTTGTCATCTCTACCGTCAAGGCAACACGTAGAGATGTGATTTGGATTTCTAATGGGAGTACGGCTTCACACCCATATACCAAGGAGAATGGTGTAGCTTTCGTTGGGGTTCGAACCGTCGTGCGATAGGCCCATAAGCATTCACCTAACTTATCGTCCAGTCACGTTGGCTTTTCGAGATGAATTTCTTGAGAAGTTTTCCAATAGTCTTGTTGAAAGCTTCTGCAAGGCTGTTAGTGGCTGGATAGTATGCCGTTGAAGACACGCTATGGATCCTGAACTTGTTGCAGAACCTCTGAAAAGCCTGGTTGACGAACTGGGGCCCATTATCTTGGACGATCCGTTGTGGCACACCAAAGCGGTAAATGACGTGATGTTTAACGAATTTGATCATGTCAGATGCTTTTACCTCCCTCAAGGGAATAGCTTCAGGCCATTTAGAGAAATAATCGGTTATAGCTAAGATGAACCGATGTCCTTTGGATGAAGGTGAAAAACACTTAGAGGGGGGGGGGGTGAACAGGTGTTAATGCTAATGTAGAAACTAAATGCGCTAAATGCTGAAGCTTAAAATAATTTTGCAATCACACTTAATACAACCAACAAGTGTAGCCGAATTCCCCGTGAAGGGCTCTGGACTAACTCCTCTTGATTCCCCTAAATATGGGTTGAGGTGCTATATGAAGCTCTTGTGATTAAGTATAAGTGAGGCACACACAAACAACCAAGCATATAAGATGAATAGGCAATATGAATATATGCAAGGCACAACACAAGCAAGCAATAAGATATGAATGAATGAATGATGCTTTGCACAAATTAAAGAGAGAGAGTTGAGAGACAATGGATCAAACGCAAAGACAAGATATGTTTCGAGGTTCGAGCCCCTAGCTCTACATCCCCGCCTTCACCACCGTGAAGGATTTCCAATCCACTATCTCCCACCGAGGGAACCTCCACCGAGGAGGATTTGTTACAACAAAGGGAGTACCGAACTCCTCTCTCAAACACCGCCTCACAACCGAGGGGTAGGCCCGTAGCCAAACAACAACAACCAACACCTCTACCGAAGAGGGTTTACAAACCAAACTCCACCTCTCACTAGAGGAAGCAAACCAACCAACTCAACCTCTACCAAAGAGGGAGCAAACCAATCACCCGATCAACCTCTACCAAAGAGGGATACAACAAAAGCAAGGGTGTACAACTTGGAGGCTGCAACAACCTCAAACAATCTCTCTTTTCACTTTTCCACAAAACAAGATCCTAATAGAATAGGATTGATGATAGCTCAAGTGTGAAAAACTTAGAGTTTGGAAAATAAAAACTCAAAGAAAAATACTTGGGAAAACTCTTTGTAAAAGATAGAAATGAAGAACAATACAAATCTCCCAATTTTTCTATTTTCTTTGATTTTTTCAAAAACTCTAAAACAAATAAAGGTTGATCTTTTTGGCACTTAAACACTTTTTAAAACTTGTAAAAACACTTCAGAAAACTAGGAATTTTTGCTCTTGAAAATCTTAGTTAAAACCCCCAAGAAATGGGGTATTTATAGCCCAAACAGAAAACTAGCCGTTAGGCTGATTTGACAGCCTGACAGGCTGGCGGTCGACCGGCCCGGTCGACCGCCAACGGTCATAAATATGACCGTTGGGCAATCCGGTCGACCACACGGCCGACCGCCCAGATACACAGAGCAGACTTCTCCGCTCCGGTCGACCGCCCAGATACAGAGAGCAAGGCTCTCTGATCCGGTCGGCCGACCGGCCGACCGGCCGACCGGCCCACTGTGCCAGCAGACGTGCACAGGTCTGTGCACGTCGGTCGACTGCCCGGTCGACCGGCATGGCCTGTCAGCACAGTTCTGGGTCAGAAACTGGGTCAGAAAAACAGTTAAACATATTTTTAAAAATTCTTTTAAGTCTTGTAAAAATCTCCAAAAATAGTTTTATCATTTTGCATTGATACAAAAACTTGTGATAAAAAGTTTAGCTCAAATGTCAAGCATATGAAACTATTTTTGTGTTTTAACATTTTTACCAAAAACTAAAACTTGTATTTTATCAAACTTGGATTTTTCAATACATGAATAGGAAAGTCAAAATAAGTTTGTTTAAGATATGAAGCATATATGTATATCGAACACATCTAATATACATAAAAACCATTTAAACTTGTTTTGATCTAAACTATTCATGAAAAACAAATATTGGTTAAACTAAAAACCGAAAAACCATATCCAAACATAAAACGTCTGTGTTGTGCACTTGAGCATATCAACTATTCTTATCTTTACAAATGGATCTAAAACACACTAAACTATGGATACCTAAGTCTTCTTGACGATCTTCATCTTCAAGTCAACCCGATCCAAAAACGCCGTGATCCACGAGCTAGGCTATGTATGATCTTGACGCTCGGGCTCGGGAATCACCAAGTGAAAGCTTCCAAACTCCTCTTTTTGAAGCAATCACCAACTAATATCTTATTTAATGATCTGAAACAAAAATCACAACATTATTAGTAAACATAACTACATGAGTTAATCATCATCAAAACTAGAGAGAAAGGCCTCCGGGCCAACAATCTCCCCCTTTTTGATGATGACAAAACTCATGAAGTTATATATGCATGGATTAAAGTTAAGCTTTAAAGAAGCTCTCCCTTAACTCATGCATAAACAAATAAACATAAATATGCAATGAATATGAAACATGAATGCATAGATATGCATAAACAATAAAAAGGCTCTAGATACCAATGAAATGTGCAAAAATAAAACATGCTCTAGATACCAATTAAAATTAAACTAAATTAAACTTAATATATGCAAAAACATAACTATGCATATATAAAACTTGATCAAACTCAAAATCTTTCTCCCCCTTTTTGTCAATCATCAACAAAGGGGTAAACAATCAAAACAAAACAAAATTTTCTCCCCTTTTTACTACAAAGAAACAATCATCAATAAAGGGGTAAACAATCAAAACAAAACAAAATTTTCTCCCCCTTTTTACTACAAAGAAACAATCATCAATAAAGGGGTAAAAGTAAAACTAAAAAAAAAATTTCTCCCCTTTTTGTTTGAAAACAATGAATCAACAAAAGGGTTAATAATAACAATATTCTCCCCCTTTTTGTCTAAAACAAAAACAAAAACCAAATAGGGGTGACAATCAATTAAGATATCAATTGAAAATATGTCACAGAAGCATCTTGATACCAATTGAAGGTAAACATAGATCAATCAACAAATGGTATATGCGATATACATTCATGAAGAGGAAGACGATAAAGTAACTTCCTTACATATATACATTAAGAGTGGAAGTGAGGAAGTGAAGAATTGAGGAAGTGGTAATAATCCCTTTGGAACTTGGGAATTGGTTAGTAAGTTTTCCGGTGTTTGGATGTTGTTGGGAAGTGTGGTTTGGAAAATGTTTTGTCTTTTCGGGTGTTTGGATGGTAATGTGAAAGTGGAAGTGAAAAAGTTGACCACAAAGTTGACCGTAAAATAATATTAAAATAAAAATTAATTAAGAAAATTAAAAAATGGACTGTAATTAGAATGCAAGTGAGATTACATGATCAAAAAATTAACTGTTTTGTGCTACAACTTATTACAAATGAGATTTACATGACCACAAAATTAACTGTAGCACTTTGAAAGTGAGGAAATGGTTGTGTAAAAGAGAAAAGAGAAAAGGAAAAGGAGTTTTCTTATTTTCCTTTTCTGGTGTTTGGATAGATAAGGAACTGAGCAATTATACTTCCCTATTTCCTTACTTCCGTCCACTTCCTTGCAACCAAACAGCCCCTATATGAAAGAGGGATGACAATCTCTAATTCACATAACGTAAAATATGCAATGTATAAGAGGAGATGTGAAGCTCCCCCTACACACGTGTATCACATAAAGAAGAGATGTCAAGCTCCTCAATACAATATACACTCAACATGAATTTATATGTAGAAGAGATGTTAAGTTCTCCTTGCATATAGGCAATATAAATCAAAACATTTGTATTTATCTTTTAAAATAAAATTTTGAGATACCAATTTTAGAACATATTCAAATAAACATCTTGATATCAAAAAAAAGTATTTTTCTTTTCAAGTATATGTATCAATTTCAAATTTTTATCATAAAGTAAGGGAGTGGAAATACAAATACTAATTGAAATATGAAAATCGAATTTTCTCCCCCTTTATGAAATACCAACAAAACACATGCATAAGCTTGTTTAAGAAACCAATTGAAAATTGAATCAATTGAAACAAAGTTGAAGCTCAAGCTTAGCATAAACAAAATATATGTATGAAAAATTTAATACCAATCGAAATTGATATTATTGAAATTGAAAACATACATACATATAAACATATATGAGTATACAAGAAAGATCAAAATTGATACCAATTGAAAGAATTTCAATGATACCAATTGAAACAACAATAATGATCAAGTGTATACATCATATAACTATCCTCCCAATCATGTTCAAGTTTAAAATGATTTTCAATATAAGGCATACATGAGCATGATCGCCCATCCATCCGCCCTTGGATGGTAGGGGTTTTCAAAAAAAATAGATTTGAAAATAAGCTTTGTTTGAAAACTCTACCAAATGAAGAATATCGCAACTAGTTATAAGAAAAATTTGTAAACTAGTACGAAATCCTTCAAGTAAGGAATAAAACAAAATTATTTTTCATAAACATGAAATTCACAAAATAGCTAACACTCATAATCAATTAAGCATAAATATGACTCATAAATACAAACACATGAGTAAACAATAAATGTGAGTGTACAAATACAATGTGAAGATCATAATCATGAAAGATGGTCAATAAGCTCAATATTCCTTGAAACATAAAAACATGAAAATCATCAAAACTATTTAATCTTCAAGGTATATGTATGTCTTATACAAACTAAAGTATACATACATATCCAAACACAACGAGTCCACAAAGATATGTGCATGAAGGCACGTGGCTCAAAAGGATGTATATGTATAAACAATAGTTTGGATAAAATAGACATATACATGAAGTTAAACAAAAATCATAAAACAATTCCAAAAAGGGAATACAAGTTTAAAATGCATGGATCATCAAAACTAGACTATACTAGCACATCTAATGGGTTCAAATAAGCATTCAAGCACAAACATATATAGATTTATTTGTGGCCCACTATATGCACAAGTATATACCTAGTCTTAATGAAAACTAACATTTAAACATATATTCAAAGCATGAAGTATAAAACAAATCATAAATCAACATGATAAACATAAACATGATTATTATGTAAATCCACATGCTATTAAACCTATGATAAACATGATAGCTAAACAAAGGTGAGAACACTAAAATAATGGTCCATATTAAACATGGGTGTCTCAAAAGGCTATACATGTATGTCAAGGGTCTAATAAGCATGGCATTATCGTAATAATCTACAAACAATAAAACATGCTATAAACAATGAATATGAAAGCATGTAAACATAAATAAGGAGTTAGGAATCGTTACCAAAACCTAGAAGGCAACTCTCCTTGTCTCCAAAACAAGGTGGTCCTCCCACCAAACTTCCCTTGAAAGTGATGCATCCAATTGATTTCCATGAAGCTCGGAACGCATCCACTCCAAGGTACCGCTACTCTCACGTCATGTGAGAGCCCACACCTACATCATAAGCAAGAGGGGTGGTCTTCGATACCCATATCTTATTGGGTCCATGGGGGTTAGTCCCTTCTCTAACTCAAATAAAATTATTTGCTAAATTTGAAACATGTATACGATCATAGCAAAATTTAGCAAGGTGGCCCTTACGTCCACAATGTGCACAAGTGTACACATGAGCATACATAGTGTGATGGTGTCCGTGAGGAGCATGTGTATGCCGTGGAGGGTGTGCATGAATAGATGGAACTTGTTTCTTTCGAAACAAAGTTTCCAAATGTGAATGGCTCTTGGCACATTGGCTCAAGGTGGAGCCCAAACAATCTACACTCTTCTTTAACAAACAAATATTATCATTAATTCTAGAAGAAGAGGTACATGCAATAGGTAGACTAGATGAAGAAGCTATACTAGCATGGCAAACATGTGCATCAATCTTTTTTTGCAAACAATCATTCTTCTTCAAACAAACATTCAAATCATTTGAAATAGAAATTATTTTATTTTTCAAAGCAACATTTTCTTTTAAAACAAAATCAACTCTTGAAGACAAATTTCATTTTTCTTTAAAAATGTTTCACAATCATTTTTAGATTTTAAAACTTTATTTTCTTTTAATGTAAGTTCAAGTTGAGATCTCAATGAATCCCTTTCATTATAGACCTCAACCTTCTCTTGCAAAACATTATTAAGTCTAGAATGCAAACTTATATTTTCTTTTTCAATTCCTAGACTTTTCTTTTTCAAAATCTTATTTTTTTCAATTAATTTTTCACAAACTATTGAAAGTTCTTCATTCAAAACATGGGCATCAACATGATCATTATATGAAGAACTAGAATCAAAACTATCTAGTTGAGTTTCCGATTGTACCTCAAGGGAGTCATTCCCTTGGATCATGAAGCATTGTGACTCGGATTCATCTCCACTAGATTCTTCCTCCGGTTGGATTTGCAATTGAAGCTTGGAGGTGGTGGTGGTTGTCAACATATTCCATACTGCAAATGCGGAATCAAAGTTAGAAGCAAGCATAAGATATTCTTTAGGTAGCGTGCTTCTAATGGCCTCAAGGGCTTGTGCATTGGCCCCTATATGCTTGCTATCACTAAGGTAGGATTCTTTGGTAATGGCAAGGTGAACCTTATATCCTAAGGTTTGGAGGTAAATGGACATCCTAGTCTTCCAAACAAGAATGTTGGAAGGGTCAAACATAGGTGGGGTCATGAAGGCCATGGGTCCAAACTATATGTGTGCAAACAAGCAAATGCAAATGTAGATTAGCAAACAAAGGATCTTACTCCTAGGATGTTAGGCCTAAAGTATCAGGAGCGTAGGCTCTGATACCAATTGAAAAACACCTAGAGGGGGGGTGAATAGGTGTTAATGCTAATCTAGAAACTAAATGCGCTAAATGCGGAAGCTTAAAAAAATTTTGCAATCACACTTAATACAACCAACAAGTGTAGCCGAATTCCCCGTGAAGGGCTCTGGACTAACTCCTCTTGATTCCCCTAAATATGGGTTGAGGTGCTATATAAAGCTCTTGTGATTAATTATAAGTGAGGCACACACAAACAACCAAGCATATAAGATGAATAGGCAATATGAATATATGCAAGGCACAACACAAGCAAGCAATAAGATGTGAATGAATGAATGATGCTTTGCACAAATTAAAGAGAGAGAGTTGAGAGACAATGGATCAAACGCAAAGACAAGATATGTTTCGAGGTTCGAGCCCCTAGCTCTACATCCCCGCCTTCACCACCGTGAAGGATTTCCAATCCACTATCTCCCACCGAAGGAACCTCCACCGAGGAGGATTTGTTACAACAAAGGGAGTACCGAACTCCTCTCTCAAACACCGCCTCACAACCGAGGGGTAGGCCCGTAGCCAAACAACAACAACCAACACCTCTACCGAAGAGGGTTTACAAACCAAACTCCACCTCTCACTAGAGGGAGCAAACCAACCAACTCAACCTCTACCAAAGAGGGAGCAAACCAATCACCCGATCAACCTCTACCAAAGAGGGATACAACAAAAGCAAGGGTGTACAACTTGGAGGCTACAACAACCTCAAACAATCTCTCTTTTCACTTTTCCACAAAACAAGATCCTAATAGAATAGGATAGATGATAGCTCAAGTGTGGAAAACTTAGAGTTTGAAAAACAAAAACTCAAAGAAAAATACTTGGGAAAACTCTTTGTAAAAGATAGAAATGAAGAACAATACAAATCTCCCAAATTTTCTATTTTCTTTGATTTTTCCAAAAACTCTAAAACAAATAAAGATTGATCTTTTTGGCACTTAAACACTTTTTAAAACTTGTAAAAATACTTCAGAAAACTAGGAATTTTTGCTCTTGAAAATCTTAGTTAAAACCCCCAAGAAATTGGGTATTTATAGCCCAAACAGAAAACTAGCCGTTAGGCTGATCTGGCAGCCTGACAGGCTGGCGGTCGACCAGCCGGTCGACCGCCAACGGTCATAAATATGACCGTTGGGCAATCCAGTCGACCACACGGCCGACCGCCCAGATACAGAGAGCAGACTTCTCTGCTCCGGTCGACCGCTCGGTCGACCGCCAAGATACAGAGAGCAAGGCTCTCTGATCCGGTCGGCGACCGGCCCACTGTGCCAGCAGAGTGCACAGGTCTGTGCACGTCGGTCGACCGCCCGGTCGACCGGCATGGCCTGTCAGCACAGTTCTAGGTCAGAAATTGGGTCAAAAAAACAGTTAAACATATTTTAAAAATTCTTTTAAGTCTTGTAAAAATCTCAAAAAATAGTTTTATCATTTTGCATTGATACAAAAACTTGTGATAAAAAGTTTAGCTCAAATGTCAAGCATATGAAACTATTTTTGTGTTTAACATTTTTACCAAAAACCAAAACTTGTATTTATCAAACTTGGATTTTTCAATACATGAATAGGAAAGTCAAAATAAGTTTGTTTAAGATATGAAGCATGTATGTATATCGAACACATCTAATATACATAAAAATCATTTAAACTTGTTTTGATCTAAACTATTCATGAAAAACAAATATCAGTTAAACTAAAAACCGAAAAACCATATCCAAACATAAAACGTGTGTGTTGTGCACTTGAGCATATCAACTATTCTTATCTTTACAAATGGATCTAAAACACACTAAACTATGGATACCTAAGTCTTCTTGATGATCTTCATCTTCAAGTCGACCCGATCCAAAAACGCCGTGATCCACGAGCTAGGCTATGTATGATCTTGACGCTCGGGCTCGGGAATCACCAAGTGAAAGCTTCCAAACTCCTCTTTTTGAAGCAATCACCAACTAATATCTTATTTAATGATCTGAAACAAAAATCACAAGATTATTAGTAAACATAACTACATGAGTTAATCATCATCAAAACTAGAGAGGAAGGCCTCCGGGCCAACAGAAGGTGGGCTGATAGGGCTAACCACGTCCATTTCCCACATCTCAAATGGCCAGGTTGAGGTTGTAGAGAGAAGATATCGTGGTGCTTGATGGTTGAAGTCACCATGGACCTGAGAGGCGTGACATCGTTTGGCGTAAGTAATGGCGTTAGGGATCATCTTAGGCCAATAATATCCCAGTCTTTGGAGTCGATCTCCAAGATTCGGATCAGGCTGATGAGCTCCACACAAGCCGTCATGCGCTTCGTTGAGTACATCCTGTGCCTCCTTTTGTGACAGGCAGCGGAGGAGGATCCCATCATGCAATCCCCGATGCAGTGTTCGTGTGGTCGCGTTGTAGTAGAATTTGGGGGCTTTCCTTCTAATGGCAGCCGCCTATTTGGGATAATCAGGCAGAATGTCGTACAATGGATAGTCGATGTACGGGAATGCCAATCCTTGAGTTCTGGACCTGTTGAAGTCTCTAGAGCTTTATTGGCTTGATAGTCTCCAATCAGCTTTTGGTGATCTTCAAAAGCGAATCTTGGGCAGTACAAGTGATGGCTGTAAATGAGTATTTTTTCTACTACTCCAGCTGGAAGAGCTAAGGAAGCAGCGAGAGATGCCAGTGCATCTGCATGCGCATTTTGCTGGCGAGGCACATGATCGATGAAAAAGTTTTTGAATCTCTCAGCCATGTGAATAGTTGCGTTGTAATAGGGTACTAAGTCTTCATGTCTGACTTCGTACTCCCCGCGAACTTGGTTAACGATGAGTTTAGAGTCACCGTATGCTTCAATATTTTTAACACCAATCTCATCGGCGATTTGCATTCCGATCAAGAGAGCATTGTATTCCGCTACATTATTGGAACATGGCTCGATTAATGAGAATGCACGAGGCATCACGTAGTTTTGTGGGGAGATAAGTACTACCCCCACTCCTGCAACGATTTTTCCTTGCGGGCCCTTCTTGAGGCGCCATCAAAGAAAAGTTTCCACACCTGATCTTCAAAAGATGTCTGGGTCAGACAAACTTCAGTGACCTCGTCTGGAAGATCCTCATAAAGGTCGATCCCTCTCAGATCTAGATGTTCAGCCAGGAAATCAACCACCGCTTGTCCCTTCACGGTTTTTTGTAGTAGAAAGTGCATGTCATATTGGGAGAGCAGTATGGAACATTTTACCAGTCGACCATTTAGCGATGATGGCTTTATCATAATCAACCTTAAAGGGTTGACTTTTGATACGGCATGTATGGTATGGCCCGTCAAGTAATGTCGTATTTTCTGGACGGCGAACACCAACGCCAAACATTCCTTTTCAATCGGGTTGTACCGATGCTCAACTCCGATCATAGTTCTACTCAAATAGTGGATTGCCTGCTCGTATCCCTGCTCATTATTCTGGGCTAGCAAAGCTCCTAAGGAATGATCCATCCCTCGAACATATATCAGGAAAGGTTTTCCTGAAACTGGAGCTATAAGGACGGGTGGTGTGTGAGGTATCGTTTAATTTCCTCGAACGCTTATCGGCAAGAATCGTCCCAAATAAATGAGACACCCTTCTTCATTAATTTGGTGAAGGGTTGGTATCTCCTCGAGAGATTTGAGATAAACCTCCGGATGTACGCTAATTTCCCTTGCAACCCTCTAAGCTCTCTAAGATTCCTTGGAGGCTGCATTTCCTGGACAACACTGACTTTCTCTGAATCGAGGTGGATTCCTTTGGATGTCACCACAAATCCTAGGAATTTACCACTGGTTACCCCTAGGAAGGATTTTGTGGGGTTCATCTTTAGCTGATGCGCCTGCATGATATCAAATACCGTCTTCAGATCTGCTTGGCACGACTTTTTACTGCAATGTCATTGACGTAGTATTCCACTATTTTACGTATGTGCTCGTGAAAAATTACATTCATAGCCCTCTGGTATGTTGCTCACGCATTTTTTTAATTCGAAGGGCATAACAGTATAGCAGTATACCCCTAACGGCGTCCTGAAAGATGTATGCTTTTCATCATCAGGGTACATCTTGATTTGATTATATCCCGAGAATCCATCCATGAAGGACATCTGTTCAATTTCACACGTATTGTTGATCATGACATCCGTAATTGGGAGGGGGAATTCATCTTTTGGACATGCCTGATTTAGATCGCGAAAATCAATAGAAATTCGGATCTGCCCGTTTTTTTGATAACGGGGCGATATTGGCTACCCAATCGGGGTGTTGTTCCTCCCTGATGAAGCCAGATCTATGAGCTTTTTGACTTCCAACTGGATTGCTCCATTATTTCTGGACGGAACCGTCGTTGCTGCTGTTTGACTGGTTTCGCATCTGAATTAATGTTAAGGCGATGCATAGGCACTCGAGGATCAAGCCTGGGCATGTCCTCGTAATTTCAAGCGAAAACATCTATATACTCCCGCATGAGAGAGATTAGATCTTCCTTCTCAGAGGTGATAAGCTTTCGCTTATAAAGATGGGCTTAGGGTTAGCCTCATCTCCCAAATTGATCTGGGTGACCTTATCCTCTGTGGGTGGTTCACATTGTTCCAACAAATATCCTAGAGAGCGTTTTAGGTGTTTGATCCAAGGATCTGTATTCGACTAGATCATTTCTTCATCTCCGTCTTCCAGGTGGCTTGTTGAAACCATGTTTACTGAAAGTTCTCTGAAGATGTTACCAATATTGACATCTGACTCCCACGATGATGTGCCCGATGAGTGATTATGGTATAATAACTCTTCAGACTCGGAGGCTAATGGGATTGGGGTTGACACATAGCCTAATCCCCTGCGAGTTCGATTATAATAATCAGGGGTCTTTCCTTTTGGAACGAAAGATCGAAGGAATGTTCTTCTTCCTTAGCCGAAGTTCAAGCCAGGACCCCTTATTAGGTCGTATCCCATGTTCTCCATCATTCTGAATACATTTGGCTCATAATGAGAGAATTGCGGGGATTCATCATGTCTTTCAGAGCTTTCCCGGTCATTGATTTGGACTCGACTCTTCCAAAAAGGATTGGTCTTTGACCCTTGTATCTTGCTGGGACCATGAATAACGATGCTTGCGCATCACTAACACCTTGATATACTGTGAGGGACGACCTCATTGGTACATGCAATGATGTCAGAGTATCTATTGCCGACCAGGGGTCGTCATCTACCTCGGTACTAGTGTCTGATGGCACGGAATCAGAAACCAACACAGAAAAGTAAGCCAAATCTAACTCTTCATTAATATACCACTCGCCTATATCATTGGCGAGATTATTGACATCGAGTTTATTAATACTCGTTACAAGTGGGTTCAGCTCCCAAAGACATTCTTCTTCTGCCTCTGGTTCAGTATCAGCTTCATTATCAGAGTCTAGTTCTTCTGGTTGTGGATTCTCGTTCATCTCCAGAGAATCCTGGTATGGGAGGGAGTCCGTGAAATAGTTCTCTACCCCCTTGAACGGATGCCTTTTAGCAATCAACATTCGGACTTTCCCACTTCTGTCGATGTAACTTCATGACTTGATGGAGAGTGGAGGGGACAATGGAATTACGATGAATCCATGATCGTCGAACAGCAAATTGTACGAAGTGTCGGTGTCATTATATAGCACGTCTCTTCAGATCTTAGATCCATAATCTGGCATTTGAGCTTGATCTTCCCCATTGGGCGCGTACCGTTGGCGTTGAAACCATAAATGGTTGTTTGGGTGGCGCTCAATCAGTAGGTGGGGATCCCTAAGTGCTGCATGACCCGGCGAGGCATGATGCTCAACGCGGATCCTGAATCTACCTGAATGCAGCTCACTTCAGATGATCCAATGTATCCTGTGAAGTACAGGGGCCGATCATGTTTCCCCTTGACCTGTATGTCGTTTGTCGTGAAGGTGATGCAGGGGGCATTTTGTGAGGTATGGAGGCAGTCTTTGTCATCTTCCTCCTATGGTCCAGCCGAGATCTGGGCCATGAAGACCTCAGCATCAGTTAGGGCTTCCCTCAGAGCTTCTCTTGTTGATTTGATAGTCTCAGGAGCTCGTAAAGGGTGATCCTGGCCGGGATATTGGCCAGTTGGGCCAAGACGTCAAAGCGGTAAGGTGTTGGAGATCCTTCCGCGTTATTCTTTGGGAGAGCCTTGGAAAACCGAAGCCCTTTCTGCTTCTCCACAGGTGGCTTTGCGGAGGGCTTGGTTGGCTTTGCGGTAGGTTTAGGAGGGCTTGCCACCATTTCGTCATACTTCTTTAAATATGACTGACCCGAATGAGTTTCGGCCACGAGCGGTTTATTGAGCTCTATGACAAGGACGATTGTTTCCTCCTCCGAATCAGTAGTGAGGGAACATCGATTTCTGCTTCCCGGGAAGAAGCGCACACCACATTGCAGGATGAAGCTTTTGCTTTACCTTTGACCTTCTGTTGGTAACAGTAGTCCACTGTTGGCCATCCACAAGGACGAGATGGACCCACATACTTTCTCCCTGAGGTGTGGGGATAGGTACAAGACCTTTCTCCTGCTGATGATGCAGATCTGTATTGATCATCCTTAGTTCCCCTTTCGGGATGGGAACTACTGCGGCTGGTGCTGGAGGCTGGTTTCCAAATTGAAGAAATGACGTCATATTAGCCGTCAATTTCTTCTGTTCTGGATGGAGCTTTAGCACTTTTGCATCAATCAGAGCTTGAAAAATATCTTTGAAAATATAACAGCTCTTGGTGGGGTGCCCTAGCATCATATGATACAGGCAGTAGTTGGGATTGTCAGTCTTGCCGATTTTCTCAGACGTCTAGTTTCAGGAAGTTTCAATCTGTTGCTCTTATTGAGAAACTTGAACAACGAATTGACGTGTTCGTCCTTGAAAGAGTACTGCTTGTTGGCGCGTGGCTGATTGAAGAACCACCTCTCCTGGCCAGCTAAGGTTTGACGGGGGATTTTATCTCTGTCGCCAATGTATTCTTCCTTTTTGATTGAAAAGATATTTTGGCGCGCGCCATGTTGACTTTTTGGGTCAGGGCTTGTTTTCTTCCGTCCTAACCCTGTCGACAATTTCTTCAACCTGTTCACCTTGTTGGACCAATTGCTTTCTGGTACGGCTTTCAGCAACTCCTATCTGGGTTAGGAGCGAAGTTTGCAAATTATGGCGGCATGTTTCCACCAAGGTGGCCTGGGTCATACCGCTAGGACATTGGAGTGCCATATTTTGAAATCTTTCCACAAATGCTTTGACGGACTCTCCCTTTCGCTGCTTCGTTGCCAGGAGAGTGGGCATTGTAATCTCCGAGTCGTCTTCAAAGAAGCATGTCAGGAAGAGCTTCTCCAAATTACCCCAGTTTTTGATGTAGCCTTCTGGAAGTTTTATGAACCATTCAAAGGCAAGCCCTTTTAGAGTGCCGATGAACAAACGCGCCAAGATGGCATCATTATCTACTACATTCCCGTTTAAGACTTGAAGTAGTAAATGTGTTGGTTCGGTGACCCTTTGCCGTCGAAAGCCTGTTGGGTCGAAGCTTTGAACTTGGGAGGGTATGGAACAAGGTCCCACTCGGCCGGATATGCCCGGACCACTCCTGCTTCTTGAAGGCCTTTCCGGTTGTAAGGCCTTCCAGACGCTGCTCCAATTGATTCATTCTTTTAGAATGAGTACCCCCATTCTCTGGATTGCCTTCCTCTTTAGATGAGGATTTAGATGACTCAGAATTGGATTGCCTCTTCTCCTCGATATGTACGGAAGATGAGCTTTTTTCTTCCTTCTATTTGCCTTTAGACTTCTTAGAAGAAGCTTTGTCAGTTGACTTCCTTTTGTCTTCAAGAAATTGTGCAAGCATCTGTTTGAGGGTATCGATAGATTCTTTTTGGGCGCGAATCATATCGAATTGTTCCCTCTTGACCTGGGCTTGCTATTCTAAGCGTCTGGTCGTCTCCTGGGAGTGTTTGTCATATACGCCAAGGCTTCGTTATCTATAGAAGAGTTCGAGGCCTGCGATTTCGCAATGGCAGAGTGTGATTCACTTACTTCAATGCCCCGAGCTAGGGCACTGTAGTTGACTGATTTTCCTGCACAGAAAATAATGAATATTAGATTTAAGAATAAATCGTGCGAGGAATCAGTTCTAATCCGCGGTAGCAGGGCTATGCGGGTCGTGATCCTCAAGGAGGGACTGCGATAGAAGCGTTAAGCAAGTTATACTCTAAAAATTTATCTTTTTTAGTTATTTTGTTAGTCACGATGGTATTTACAATGAGTTGTGGTATTTACAATGGATCGAAGAAAAGAATATGGAGAGAGATGGATTTAATCTACAAAAAAGAAATAAAAAGAAGAAAAGAAAACTTACTTGAGTTGGAGAAAATAAGTGAAAACCTAATACTTTCTACCGTTTTTCGGAGGCGTTGAACGTATGAACCTTGGGATCGAACTCATTCCGTTGTCGCATTAGGTCATCAAGCCTTGGGCAAGCATGAGTTGATACGCCTCGAGGAGGAGAACATCGCCATGGAATATCGTTGGAACCCCAATCTTCGGTATACTTATGATTCGGTAATCGCTTGCATGCTCATCACCAATCACAGAGATGAAAAGAGAAAAAGAAATAGAAAACAAGAATAAAAGTAAAACATAGAAATAAGAAACAAAACAAAAAATACCTTTATTGCTTTAATCCATGGCAGAGAAGAGAAGATACATCAGTGTCACCCTCAATATAATCATCTCTCTCTCTTTAAAATAAAAAGAAAAGAAAATCTAACTACAAAGGAAGAAACCCTAGAAAAAACCTAACTTTGGCCCTTGGCTCGCCTCTGGACGCTCTGTATGTTGCAATGCAGGTGATATTTATAGGGCAGAAGACCACAGAGTCCGGGACGAAACTGCCCACAAAATTTGGGATTTAATCTCATCATTATTGCCGCGGATCCGCGGCTTTTGCCGCGGTTCCGCGGCAATCTGATGGCTTCTGGCCACGCGCTTTGGCGCGTGGCCTCTCCTGGTCCGTCCATAGGGGCGCCTGCTTCTGGAATTGTAATCCTGGCCTTTTAAATCTGGATTTTCGAGATAACTTGGTAATCAAGTTACCCTTAATCCAGATTTCTTCAAATCTTCCTCCCACGAATTTCTTCTTTATCTTGGCCTTTTAATCTGATCCTGCAGGTGTTTAGGGTTGGATAGAAGTCCACCCTTCCCTAAACTTCAATAATTGCAACTCTAGCCCTTGCATAATTGCACTTTGACACTTGATATTTGCATTTTGACTCTTGGGCTTCAAATATGGGCTTTTGGGCTTCATTGGGCTTTATTTATTATTAAATTGATAATTCGAGGCCTGCACACAAAAATTACAAATTATTAATAAATGTGCAGAATAATATGAATAAATGTGCGAATGCGATGGTATATATGATGATAATTATGCACTTTTGACTACCAATCACACCCCCACACTTATCTTTTTGCTCGTCCTCGAGTAAAAACAAAGAAAAAGAAAAAGTTAATCTAACCTAACTCACTTTCGTAGGAATCACGATTGCACTTAGCACGTGCAACAAGCCGTTAAACCTCTAGGTTACCCTAGAGGACGAGTGTTGTCTCGTGAGGGTTTTCAGCGGATTACACCCACAAAATCCATAAAAAGGAAAATATTTGAATTATTATTGAAGAGACTAAGTAGTCTATAAGTTTTAGGATCCTCATTTTTATTCATTCTTCAAACCTAGTCTTTATAAAGTCAATTGTTATTCATTTTAGGTAAGGATTAAAATTGAATTTCTAATATAGTCTTTTTCGTTACCAAAAATCATATGCATCCTTATGTTTTTACTAGGAATTCCTTAACTTGGACTCTCATGCCTCTTTATTATTTTTATAACTTCATCTAATTTTCTTTCGTGTAAGTATCAAGGCTTCTTGAGGCCCTAATACCTAACTAATTGATTATTAGATGTGTTAATATAATTTTTTTTTTTTTTTTTTTTTTGGCATGTATAACTCATCTAATTTTCTTTCGTATAAGCATCAAGGCTTCTTGAGGCCCTAATACCTAACTAATTGATTATTAGATGTGTTAGTACATATAAGTAATTTTTCCTTAGTTCCCTCGGACTTTCTAATCCACCCATGTAGCGAACTTAAAGTCGGTGGCTCCCAAACCGGTCGGCTTTAGGGCACCAAGTGAGAAAACACCCCGCGGACTCAAATTCGAGTGAATTAGGCCCCAAAACTAAGGACTTTATTTTATTTACTCACCTTTAGGCATGAATACTTATGCTTCTTGAGGCACATGTATCAGCTTAATTGGTGAATTATTTTTTTTTCCCTTTTTTTTTTTTATTATTATTTTTTTTTATGAGGCACAAGGTCTTTGTCTTAGAATCCTAGATATGCATTTGGTATGCACATTTCATTAAGGTAAAAATCAAGACTAATTATTTATTCAATTTCTCTCCTATACCTAAAAATTAAACAATTTATTTATTTTGACCAAGTTTTTAGAAATCCTAATCATGATTTTCCTAATCCTTAAAACTAACTTAGATTTCTTTCAAAAAATAAGTCAAAATATTTCCTTTTTATAACAATTTTTTTTTAAAATTTTTTATTAGCAATTTTTTTTTTTTTTTTTTTTTTTAGTTTTTACCTATGTTAGTAAAGCCCACCCCCACACTTATCTCATGCATTGTCCTCAATGTATGAATGAATGCATATATGCATGAAACAGAACAAGGGAAGGCGGAAGTTACCTTAGGGTGGTGGTTCCGGAGGTGGTCTAATTGGTCCACGAAATGCGGCCCAATCAAGATAACAGATAATTTGGTGGAACCCACCAGAAACTTTCCTTACATAACCCACTAAAATATGTACAATCATGTTTAAGAATTTCCACCCCATCAAATTTCCAAATTTCATAATAAATTTCAGAGTTAATTGTCTCAACCTCCTTGTCCCAAAATGGAGTATGAAAAGATGGAATGATTGACTTGGACATGGGAAGTACGGGAACGAATACTGACTCAGGGAAGAAGCTCAAATCAAGTAAGGGCTCAGGAGTCGGGCTAAGTTCGAGAAGTGGGTCCAAGTCAAAAATTGAAACTCAAGTCCACAATCATCTTCCCACAATGGAATGTGACTCAATGGTGGTGATTCAAGTTCAGGAATGATAGATGTGGGAATCAAAACTGACTCTAAAATATTACCTAAGTCGGGTAACAAAACAGGAGTCAATAATGATTCAGGAATTTGAACTTGATCATAGATTTGAGAATCTAGGTCACATTCGAGTTCTAATTCGGGAAAGGAAAAACTTGCCAAATTATCAGAATTTGAAGTTTCGACAAGTTCACAAGATGGTACTGAATTAGAAACTTGTTGTTCCAAGCAACTTAGTTCGTCGGCTCTAATCAAGTGGTCATCGATATCAGAATCAGCCGGCCGGTGTAGCATTCCACCATCAAATCTATGTCATGATCACGGGCTAATTTAGCCTCAGTCATGGCAGCTAGCATTCCTTCATAGTCGATAGGTGCTTCTTGTTGAAAATAGGAAGGGTACTTGTGATAAAGTTGTGAGTCGGTGGACTCACGTATCATCATGTCTAAAATTGATGGTGAATTTTGCTTGGACTTATTTCTACTCATCATTTCCCAGATAGATGGATTTCTATTCTGAATGGGTGGATCTGAGTATGAATTTTGGGAAAAATGTGGACTAGATGGATATGGAGGACAATTTGGTTGAGAATTAGACTCGGGGGACTCGAAACCCCATGAACTCTGTGACGAGTTGAAATTATTATGAAAATTATAGTCATAAGATGGGGGGTGTGGGTTATATTCATTCGGATAAGACCATTCCGGCACACTAGATTGGTCAAAGTTAGAGTATGCCGGGTTGGTAATATCCGAATAATAGTTAGGGGTGTAATATGGATTAAAATTGGAATTATTATTATATGCCATATCACACCAACACAAACAACACAAACAAATAAACAAAAAAAAGAAAAATTCTAACCTAAGTTAGGGTAGACCTATGACCTAGACGACTCTTAACTGGTTAGACTGTCCACGGGAGGTAGGGTGTAGACTTTGACCACAAGTTAATCAGCCAGGTCGGGGCAAGAATGGTGGGAGGTTTTCCGTCAAAGACGTTCCTTAATTAAATAACCACCACACTTCGAGCTTTCGGCCCTCAATCCCCTTCCTAGACACTGATTTGGCAGGAGTCAACTTCCAACACCGTTCCCCCTTAGGATAATCTCCTATTGAGTCCGAGATGTCCCTAGGGCCAACGTCTACTCTTTTTAGTTAGGCTTGGGTTAGTGAGTGCTCGGGATATGATTTTTGGGCTAAGGAAGGGTGATGAAATCCCCACCTTATCTTGTTAATGGGTTATGCCCTTAAGATGAATTCGTGCAAGTGTACAAGATAAATAAATAGAATTCACTCAAAGCAGATAATCAACCAAGAGATGATTCCTATTCTACATGCAATGCGTACGTACCTTGCTTCTCCAGCACTCTTCAACAGTAAATAAAAATAATTGAAAAGACACGTGCCTAATATGCAAACGTCTAATCAACTTTTAACGATTACAACCATTTTTTACTGTTGATTAAATTAGCAGGTATATGGTGAATAATACAGAAAGTTAAGTACTGCAGAAGCTGTATTTTGCAGAGCTGAAGAGCCTGCAGAAAATTGGTTAGGAGTCAACTCCTTTGTGCCGCGTTTGCGCGGCTTTTGCCGTGGGAACGCGGCACTCTGGAGGGATCCTGGGCTCTGCTTTCTTGAGCAGAGTCCCAGGTCCACTTATATGTCACTGCAGTTGCCAAAATATTGTTTCTTCACCTGTAACCTGCAACAGAAAAGAATAAAGAATAAGTTAATAATTAAAATTTTTTTGTTTTAGAGATAACTTACCGTCCCTCCCCGGCAACGGCGCCAATTTGTTGACTGAATTTTCCTGCACAGAAAATAATGAATATTAGATTTAAGAATAAATCGTGCGAGGAATCAGTTCTAATCCGCGGTAGCAGGGCTATGCGGGTCGTGATCCTCAAGGAGGGACTGCGATAGAAGCGTTAAGCAAGTTATACTCTAAAAATTTATCTTTTTTAGTTATTTTGTTAGTCACGATGGTATTTACAATGAGTTGTGGTATTTACAATGGATCGAAGAAAAGAATATGGAGAGAGATGGATTTAATCTACAAAAAGAAATAAAAAAGAAGAAAAGAAAACTTACTTGAGTTGGAGAAAATAAGTGAAAACCTAATACTTTCTACCGTTTTTCGGAGGCGTTGAACGTATGAACCTTGGGATCGAACTCATTCCGTTGTCGCATTAGGTCATCAAGCCTTGGGCAAGCATGAGTTGATACGCCTCGAGGAGGAGAACATCGCCATGGAATATCGTTGGAACCCAATCTTCGGTATACTTATGATTCGGTAATCGCTTGCATGCTCATCACCAATCACAGAGATGAAAAGAGAAAAAGAAATAGAAAACAAGAATAAAAGTAAAACATAGAAATAAGAAACAAAACAAAATAATACCTTTATTGCTTTAATCCATGGCAGAGAAGAGAAGATACATCAGTGTCACCCTCAATATAATCATCTCTCTCTCTCTTTAAAATAAAAAGAAAAGAAAATCTAACTACAAAGGAAGAAACCCTAGAAAAAACCTAACTTTGGCCCTTGGCTCGCCTCTGGACGCTCTGTATGTTGCAATGCAGGTGATATTTATAGGGCAGAAGACCACAGAGTCCGGGACGAAACTGCCCACAAATTTGGGATTTAATCTCATCATTATTGCCGCGGATCCGCGGCTTTTGCCGCGGTTCCGCGGCAATCTGATGGCTTCTGGCCACGCGCTTTGGCGCGTGGCCTCTCCTGGTCCGTCCATAGGGGCGCCTGCTTCTGGAATTGTAATCCTGGCCTTTTAAATCTGGATTTTCGAGATAACTTGGTAATCAAGTTACCCTTAATCCAGATTTCTTCAAATCTTCCTCCCACGAATTTCTTCTTTATCTTGGCCTTTTAATCTGATCCTGCAGGTGTTTAGGGTTGGATAGAAGTCCACCCTTCCCTAAACTTCAATAATTGCAACTCTAGCCCTTGCATAATTGCACTTTGACACTTGATATTTGCATTTTGACTCTTGGGCTTCAAATATGGGCTTTTGGGCTTCATTGGGCTTTATTTATTATTAAATTGATAATTCGAGGCCTGCACACAATAAATTACAAATTATTAATAAATGTGCAGAATAATATGAATAAATGTGCGAATGCGATGGTATATATGATGATAATTATGCACTTTTGACTACCAATCAGTAGTCGACCGGGGCTACCGCACTAGTCCGATGCGAGTATGCCTGTACACTCCTTCTAGTTCTGTGTCAGACTCGTCAGAGCTAACCGCCGGTTGTTTTCTCCTACTTCTACTTTCCATGTTTGCAGTGACTTCAGGGTACTCCATGTCAGAGAAGGCTCCCCTTCTGTGGGAGCGACACCTCTTGGCTGATCGGGAGGTTAAGGTCAATCGTCTGAATACCGACTGCTTTTACATGTGAGTTGCAGCTGTTGGCCCAGAGGCCTTTTACTCTAGTTTTAATGATGATTAACTCATGTAGTTATTGTTTACTAATAATCTTGTGATATTTAGTTTCAGATATTTGATCAAGATATTAGTAGGTGATTAGCTTCAACAAAGGTGTTTTGGAGCTTTCACATGGTGATTCAAGAGCTCGAGCGTCAAGTTCACGTCTAGCACTAGGTTGGAGTCAAGCTCGTTAGATCGATTTTGGGTCGAGTCGACTTGGAGAAGGAGTTCTACAAGAAGACCTCGGCTTGTTTAGTTTAAGATTATGTTTAGATCTTGTGTAAAGATTAGATAGTGTTGGTATGCTTAAGTTCACAAAACACACACAAGTTTAAAGTTTCATGTGTTTGGTTTTTCGGTTTTCATATGGTTTTCATGGATAGATAGAATCAAAACAAGTTTACATGGTTTAATGTATATTAGACTTGATCTATATACATCTATGCTTCATCTTTTTAGAAAAACTTATTTTGATAATCTATTTCATGAGTTTGGAGTTGTATTTAAACAAAACTTATTTTTAGATTTAATGTCAAAAACATAGATATAATATCCTTCATGTATATTGGATTCTATCCATATACAATATGCTTCAAAGTTGTTTCAATATCATGTTTTTTGTATTTATACAAGTTTATAGAAAAACCGTATTTTCCTTTAGAAGTTTGGTTTCTAGAAAATACCGTTTTGATTTAAGACAAATTTTCAAGAACACAAAAATAGTTCAAATTGTTTAAAATATGTGTTGAATTTTTGTCACACATATTTGTATTTCAAAGATCTAATAAGAACTGATTTTTGTGGAATTTATGTGATTTTATAAGATTTTTAGAAGATAAAAAGCCAAGTTTTTAAATCCCTAATTTGCTGGACTGGCTGTCTGCCGGTCGACCGGAGTACATAGGACGTGCACGCAGCCAAGGCTGGTGGGCCGGTTGACCGGGCGGTCGACCGTCCAAACATCTCTGCTCTCTGTAAATGGCCCCGGTCGACCGGCCAGTCGACCGGCAGAAAGCTGCTGCTCTCTGTATCCAGTCCCGGTCGACCGGGCGGTCGACGGAGGCACAACGGGTCATAAAATGACCGTTGGGTCGGTCGACCGGGCGGTCGACGGAAGGGCAAAATTGCCCTTTCCTGCTGCCAACGGGCAGATTTCTTTTGGGGCTATAAATACCCCATTCTCTGGCTGATTTCACCAAGAATTTTATGAGCAAAATTTTCATCTTCTTAAGTGTTTTAACAGCAAGTTTTAAAAGAGTTTTTGGGGTCAAAAGTGTTGGCCCAGAGGCCTTCCACTCTAGTTTTGATGATGATTAACTCATGTAGTTATAGTTTACTAATAATCTTGTGGTGTTTAGTTCAGATACTTAACCAAGATATTAGTAGGTGATTAGCTTCAACAAAGGTATTTTGGAGCTGTCACATGGTGATTCAAGAGCCCGAGCGTCAAAGTTCATATCTAGCACTCGTTGGAGTCAAGCTCGGTGGATCACGTTTGGATCGAGTCGACTTGGAGACGGAGCTCTACAAGAAGACTTCGGTACAGTATTTAGTTTTTTTTTTAGATCCATTTGTTAAAGATTAGATAGTGTGATATGCTCAAGTTCACAACACACACACTTGTTTCTAGTTTTCATGTTTATTGGTTTTCGGTTTTTGGTTTAACCGATCTTGGTTTTCATGAATAGATAGAATCAACAAGTTTACATGGTTTAATGTATATTAGATTTGTTCTATATACATTTATGCTTCAACTATTTATACAAACTTAGTTTGATAACCTATTCATGTATTTAGGTTTTGTATTTTAACAAAACTTATTTTTGGAATTATTGTCAAAAACATTGATATATATCTTTATATGTATATTGGAGTATATCCATATACTATATGCCTCAAATGTTGTTTCATATAATGTTTTTGTATTTGGATGAGTTTTGGACAAATCGGATTTCCATTTGAAAAATCCAAGTTTTAGAAAATACAATTTTCGGTTTTCGGCAAAATTTGTAAGTCACAAAAATGATTCAAAAAGTTTGAAATATGTGTTGAAATTTTTCACACATGTTTGTATATCAAAGTATTATACTGAAACTATTTTTGTGGATTTTTAGAGAATTTATGGGATTTATTTGAGAATTAAAAACCAAGTTTTTCAGTCCCTAAATTCTGTCTGCCAGGCTCTGGCGGTTGACAGGACCAGGAGCCGGTCGATCGGAACGGTCGACCAGACGTGCACACAAACGTGCACGCAGCCAGCCCCTTGGGCCGATCGACCGAGCGGTCGACCGACTGAAGGCAACCCACTCTCGGGTTGCCCTGGTCGACCGGGCAGTCGACCGGCCAGAGAGCCATTGCTATCTGGTTCTGGGCGCGGTCGACCGGCAGGCGCAACGGTCGAATTTTGACCGTTGGTCGGTCGACCGGCCGGTCGACCGGATGGTCAAATCTGACCATAATTGGCTGCCAACGGCTAGTTTTTAATGGGGCCTATATAAACCCCATTTGTGGGCTGTTTTGTGTAAGTTTTCAAGAGCCAAAATTTTAGAGCTTCTCTAGTGTTTTTTTCAAGTTTTAAAAAAAGTTTTAGAGCTTCAAAGATTTGATCTTCAATTGTTTTTAAAGTGTTTTTATTTCAAAGAAAATAGTCTTTTGGGAATTTGTTTTTGGTCTAAAAATTCTATATCTATTTGAGATTTTCCCAAGTGATTTTCTTTGTTCAAAACACTTTGTTTTCTCACACTTGAGCTTATCATTCTATCCTCTCTATAGGATCTTTGTTTTTGTGAGAAAGAATTGGTTTATGGTCTTTTGATCACTAAGTTGTAAACCCTCCTACTTTGTGTTATCCCTCTTGTGTAGAGGTTGATTTGTGGAGTGATGGCTTTGTCCCTATCCCTCTAGTGAGAGGTTGATTGGTTGTATTGGCTTTGTGCTTATCCCTCAATTGTGAGGTTGATATTGGTGGCTTTGTGCCTAACCTCTAAGTGTAGAGGTTGTGTTTGTAAAGAGAGGAGTTGTGTACTCCCAGTTATTGTATTGCCCCAATCCTCAGTGGAGGTTCTCAGTGTGGGAGTCCTGTGTGGACAAGTTAGTGGATTGAAAATCCTTCTGTGTGAAAGCGGTAACGTAGAGCTGTGTGCTCGAACCTCGAAACATATCTCGGTGTTTGCGTTTGATCCTTTGACTCTAACTCTCTCTCTTTTATTTGTGCCTTGCATCATTTCATATTGCTCATTCATATATTATATACTTGGCTTGTTTGTGTGTGCCTCACTTGTGTTTAACCATGAGAGCTTCATATAGCACCTCACTCTTATTTAGAGGAATCAAGAGGAGTTAGTCCAGAGCCCTTCACCGGGAATTCGGCTACACTCGTTGGTTACATTAACTGTGTTGCAATTTAGTTTTAAATTCCGCATTTTGTTCATTAGATTAGCCGTACACCTCTTCACCCCCCTCTAGGTGTATTTTCAATTGGTATCAGAGCCTACGCTCCTGATATTTGGTTTAACCACCTAGGAGTGTGATCTTAGTTGCTAATCTACATTTGCATTTGCATTTGCACACATATAGTTTGCACTCATGGATAGCCCTCCCATGTTTGATATCTCTAGACTTGATATATAAAAGGTTATGATGAGTTGTCATTTAAAATCCCTAGGATATAAAGTTTACCTTGCCATTACCAAGGAATCCTACCTTAGTAATAGCAAGCATATAGAGGCCAATGCACTAGCTTAAAGGCACTTAGAGCATCTCTTCATAAAGAATATTTACATGTGTTTTCTCACTATGAGTCCGCTTTTGCAGTATGGAGCATTTTGACTTCTCCCGAGCTACCAACGCTTATCAATAAGAAGAGGAGATCTAGGAGAAAGTCTTATGAACGTTACTTCATGGTCCAAGGAATGACTCCCTTGAGTTACACTCGGACACTCAACTAGATGCTAGCACTAGTTCCTATTGCAATGAGTGTTTAGAGGCCACAAGCCATGAATGATGAACTTGCTAAAAATTGTGAAAATTTGATTTCAAAATACAAACTTTTGAAAAAGGAAAGTCTTGGTTTAAAAGAAGAAAATAAAAATTTATCTTCTAGACTTGAGATTGTTTTGCAAGAAAGGGATGAGATTTCAAGTGAAAGTGACTCGCTTAAATCCCAACTTGATCTTGCACTTAATGAAAACAAATTTTGAAAAGTAAAAATGATTGTGAATATGTTTTGAAGAAAATGAGGATTTAACTTCAAAACTTGATTTTTGTATTAAAAGAAAATAATTCTTTGAAAAATAAAATAAATTTGATTTCACAAGAATAAAAGATTGCTTAAATGAAAATAAATCTTTGAAAATGATATAGATTCACATGTTTGCCATGCTAGTATAGCTTCACATTCTAACTCACCTATTGCATGCATCTCTTCTTCTAGGATTACCAATGATATTTGTTTGTTAAAGAAGAGTGTGGATTGTTTGGGCACCACTTTGAGCCATTGTGCATGCCACTCACGTTTGGAATCTATGTTTCGAAAGAAACAGTTCCATCTTTACATGCACACCATCCACGGCATACACATGCTTCGCATGTTCATGTACACACACTATGTATGCTCATGTGTACACTTGTACACATTGTGGTTTAAGGGCCACCTTGCTAAATTTTACTATGATAAGATACATGAAGTAAATTTAGCAACTAAATTTGTTTGGGTTAAGAAAGGAGCTAACCCCTATGGACCCAAAAGAGTATGGGTACCAAAGACCACCCCTATTGTATTTGATGTAAGTGTGGGCTCTCGCATGACGTGAGAGTAATGGTGCCTTGAAGTGGATGCGTTCCGAGCTTAAAAGAGAACTATTTGGATGCTCACTTTTAAGGGGAATTTGGTGGAAGGACCACCTTGTTTGGAGACATGGAGAGTTGCCTTCTAAGTTTCGGTAACTATCTCTTACTCCTCATTTATGTTTACATGCTTTTTCATGTCATTGATTTTTAGCATGTTTTGATGTTTTATGATTAATATATTATATGCCATTATATTTAGATTAGTAACATACATGATTAGTTTTTGAGACACCCATGTTTAATATGGATTTATTCTTTGTGTTCTCACATTTGTTTTAACTAATGTGTATGTCCTATATCTATGCATGTGCATATACATAATTATCATGTATGTTTATGAGTTTTTTGTTGCGATTTCTATGCTTCATGCTTTGATTACTTGTCTAAGATGTTAGTTTTCATTAAAACTTGGATATATACTTGTACAACTAGTGAGCCACAAATAGACTATTATATGTTTGTGCTTGAACGCTCATTTTACTCATTAGATGTACTAGTATAGCCTAGTTTTGATGATTCATGCATTTAACTTGTATTCTATTTTTACATGTTTTTCATGTTTGTATGTTTAGCTTCATGTATATGTCTATTTTGTCTAAACTATTGTCTATACATATACATCCTTGAGCCACTTTCCTTCATGCATATATTTTTGTGGACTCGTTATGTTTGGATATATGTATTCTTTAGTTTGTACATGACGTACATATACCTGAAGGATTCTAGTTTGAGGACTTTCATGTTTTTAAGGAATTTTATATTAAGCTAAATTGACTATTTTCATGATAATGTTTTCACATAATCTTATACACTCACTTTATTTGTTTTCTCATGATTTTGTTTTCATGAGTATAATTTGTGCTATATAGATTTTGAGTGTTTGGTGATCATGTGATACATGCTTTTCATGAAATATATTTTTGTTTTATTCCTTGCTTGAAGGATTTCGTACTAGTTTACAAATTTTTTTTATAACTAGTTTGTATTCTTCATTTTGGAAGAGTTTTCAATTATGCTAAACTATTTTCAAACCTATTTTTGAAAACCCCTTCCATTTAGGGGCGGTTGGTAGGGCGACCATGCCGTGTATGCTTATTATTGAAAATCCTTTTAAACATGTGTATGAAATGGGTGGAAAGGAATATGAGTTATACACTTGATCTTATTTTCTTTTCAATTGGTATCATTGGATCTTTTCAATTGGTATCACTATTGACATTTTTTTTGTATACTCATATATGTTTTTATATATGTATGCTTCAATTCAAATAATATCATTTCGATTGGTATTTAATTTTCCATACATATATATATGCTTTATTTGTACTTACTATATCTCTATATCTTTGAGCACAAATTTTAGTTATGCTAAGCTTGATTTCTTAAATGACTATTATATTTCAATTGATTATGTTTCATTGGTATCTTATACAAGCTTATGCATTATTGTATTTGGTATTTCATAAAGGAGAAGAAAATTCATATTTCACCTTTCAATTGGTTTTGTTATTCTACTCCCACACTTTATGTTAAAAATGATTGAAAAAGGGGATATTGATTATTTTGGTATCATATGCTTTTAATGAAAAATTACTTTCAATTGGGACTAATCTTTCAAATTGGTATCAAGATTACCTATAAGTTTTACTTTCAATTGGTATGTTTTATTGATATCAAAATTTTTGGTTGAATTGCTTAAATTGATTTATTTACTTACAATTGGTATTTAATTGGTATTTACTTACAATTGGTATCAATTGCTATTTTAATTAAAAATATTTATTTTATACCATATTATGTACTTTCAATTGGTATATTTCATTGATATCATGATGCACTAAATTGATCTCTTTCAATTGGTATCAAAAAGTTTTGTTTTGATTTTACCCCTTATTGATATTTTTTGTTTAAGACAAAGGGGAGAATATTATTTTCTTTGACCCCTTTTTTGATGATTGACAAAAGGGGGAGAAAGATTTTTGAGTTTATATATATGCATATGTGTGTTTTTTTTTTTGCATATATTGAGTTTATGTATATGAGAAATGATTTTGAGAGTTTAAACAAAAAAGGGGGAGAAGGTTTTTGAAACATATGTTTGATTTATGCATGTTTCTCTCTCCTAGTTGATGCATACATTGTTTTAGTATCATGTGCTTCATTGAATATCTTATTTTTATTGCTATGCATGAGTTAAGGGGGAGCTTCCTTGAAGATTAACTTTAATCCATGAATATATAACTCCATGAGTTTTGTCATCATCAAAAAGGGGGAGATTGTTGGCCCAGAGGCCTTCCACTCTAGTTTTGATGATGATTAACTCATGTAGTTATAGTTTACTAATAATCTTGTGGTGTTTAGTTTCAGATACTTAACCAAGATATTAGTAGGTGATTAGCTTCAACAAAGGTGTTTTGGAGCTGTCACATGGTGATTCAAGAGCCTGAGCGTCAAAGTTCATATCTAGCACTCATTGGAGTCAAGCTCGGTGGATCACGTTTGGATCGAGTCGACTTGGAGACGGAGCTCTATAAGAAGACTTCGGTACAGTGTTTAGTTTTTTGTTTAGATCCAATTTGTTAAATATTAGATAGTGTGATATGCTTAAGTTCACAACCCGCACACTTATTTCTAGTTTTCATGTTTATTGGTTTTCGGTTTTTTGGTTTAACCGATCTTGGTTTTCATGAATAGATAGAATCAACAAGTTTACATGGTTTAATGTATATTAGATTTGTTCTATATACATCTATGCTTAAACTATTTATACAAACTTAGTTTGATAACCTATTCATGTATTTAGTTTTGTATTTTAACAAAACTTGTTTTTGGAATTATTGTCAAAAACATTGATATATATCTTTATATGTATATTGGAGTATATCCATATACTATATGCCTCAAATGTTGTTTCATATCATGTTTTTGTATTTGGATGAGTTTTGAACAAATCGGATTTTCCATTTGAAAAATCCAAGTTTTAGAAATACAGTTTTTGGTTTTCGGCAAAATTTGTAAGTCACAAAAATGGTTCAAAAGTTTGAAATATGTTGTTGAAAATTTTCACACATGTTTGTATATTAAGTATTATACTGAACTATTTTTGTGGATTTTTAGAGAATTATGGGATTTATTTGAGAATTAAAAACTAAGTTTTTCAGTCCTTAATTCTGTCTGCCAGGCCTGGCGGTCGCCCGACCGGTCGACCAACGGTCGATCGGACGTGCACACAAACGTGCACGGCAGCCAGCCCCTTGGGTCGGTCGACCGAGCGGTCGACCGCCTGAAGGCAACCCACTCTCGGGTTGCCCCGGTCGACCGGTCGGCGGTCGAACCGGCCAGAGAGCCGTTGCTCTCTGGTTCTGGGCGCGGTCGACCAGCAGGCGCAATGTTGAATTTTGACCGTTGGGCCGGTCGACCGGCCGGTCGACCGGATGGTCAAATCTGACCATAATTGGCTGCCAACGGCTAGTTTTTTATGGGGCCTATATAAACCCCATTTGTGAGCTGTTTTGTGTAAGTTTTCAAGAGCCAAAATTTCAGAGCTTCTCTAGTGTTTTTTTTCAAGTTTTAAAAAGAGTTTTAGAGCTTCAAAGATTTGATCTTCAATTGTTTTTAAAGTGTTTTTTATTTCAAAGAAAATAGTCTTTTGGAATTTGTTTTTGGTCTAAAAATTCTATATCTATTTGACATTTTCCCAAGTGATTTTCTTTGTTCAAAACACTTTTTTTTCTCACACTTGAGCTTATCATTCTATCCTCTCTATAGGATCTTTGTTTCTGTGAGAAAGATTGGTTTTGTGGTCTTTTGATCACTAAGTTGTAAACCCTCCTACTTTGTGTTATCACTCTTGTGTGAGGTTGATTTGTGGAGTGGTGGCTTTGTGCCCTATCCCTTTAGTGAGCGGTTTGATTGGTTGTATTGGCTTTGTGCCTATCCCTCAATTGTGAGGTTGATATTGGTGGCTTTTGTGCCTAACTCTAGTATAGAGGTTGTGTTTGTAAAGAGAGGAGTTGTGTACTCTCGGTTATTGTATTGCCCCAAATCCTCAGTGGAGGTTCCTGGTATGGGAGTCCTGTGTGGACACGTTAGTGGATTGGAAATCCTTCTGTGTGAAGGCGGGGACGTAGAGCTGTGTGCTCGAACCTCGAAACATATCTCAGTGTTTGCGTTTGATCCATTGACTCTAACTCTCTCTTTTATATTGTGCCTTGCATTATTTCATATTGCTCATTCATATATTTTATGCTTGGCTTGTTTGTGTGTGCCTCACTTGTGTTTAACCACGAGAGTTCATATAGCACCTCAACTCTTATTCAGAGGAATCAAGAGGAGTTAGTCTAGAGCCCTTCACCGGAAATTCGGCTACACTCGTTGGTTACATTAAGTGTGTTGGTAATTTAGTTTTAAATTCCACATTTTGTTCATTAGATTAGCCGTACACCTATTCACACCCCCTCTAGGTGTACTTTCAAAAAGATCTATCTTCATTTGTTTTTAAAGAGTTGGAAAAATTAAAGAAAAAGAGAAGTCTTTGGATTTATTGTTGTTTTCATTTCCATTATATCCTAGAAGTTTTTCCAAGTATTTTCTTTGTATTTTTGATTTCCAACTCTTTATTTTCTCACACTTGAGCTATCATATCTATCCTATCTATTAGGATCTTGTTTTTGTGAGAAAAGATTAGTTTGTGGTTGTTGATACCACTAAGTGTTGTAACCCTCCGTACTTTGTGATATCCCTCTAGTGAGAGGTGATTGTGTTGATATCCCTCCAGTGAGAGGTGATAGTGGTGGTTGTGTTGGTATCCCTCTTAGTGAAGAGGTGATTGTGTGTTGTGGCTTTGTGCCTATCCCTCAATTGTGAGGTTGATATTGTGTTGGCTTTGAGCCTTGCCTCTAGTGAGAGGTTGTATTGGTTGAGAGAGGAGTTTGTGTACTCCCAAATTATATTTGCCCAAATCCTTAGTGGAGGTTCCCTGTGTGAGAAGTCCTGTGTGGACGAGTAGTGGAAATCCTTCTGTGTGAAGGCGGGGACGTAGAGCTATGTGCTCGAACCTCGAAACATATCTTTACGTTTCCATTTGATCCCCTTTCTCTAACTCTCTCTCTCTCTCTTATATTGAGCCTTGCATTGATCATATTGTTCATTCATATTTATATGCTTGGTATTGTTTGTGTGTGCCACATTTGTGTCAGCCAAGAGAGCTTCATATAGCACCTCAACTCTTATTTGAGAAATTTAGAGAGAGATAATCCTAGCCCTTCATCGGGAATTCGGCTCACTCTTTGGTTACACTAAGTGTGTTGCATTTAGTTTTTAATTTCGCATCATTTGTCACTAGATTAGCCTTACACCTATTCACCCCCCTCTGGGTCTACTTTCAGCAGTGACATTCAGAGAGCATTGCCGTGATGAGCCGTTCACAGCAACAAGATGGAGTGATCTGTTAGCACTCATTTTCTTTGTCAAGTAATCTCTTAGATCTATCGGAGGAGGACCAAACAATTAGCCTTCGATTTCTGAGGGCTTTTCAGCTTCTGAGAGCTATCCTTGCGTCGCGAAACTGAGACGCAGAGTTCTGAGACACGGAGCTCACGTTCTGTAAGACAGACGCACTCTTGCGTTTTGGCTTTAGGACGCAGGCCTCGCGTCTCTGCTGAGAAGGGACGCGGACCTTGCGTTGCTAGTTGTCGCATTTAGCTAGCG
>JAVJIF010024860.1:0-45842 GCA_038442645.1 Agave tequilana | reverse complement strand
GCATAATATGGAGCTTGTGAGTGTGCTTGTGATTATTATATTATTTATAGGCTATGTGTGGTGCTAGCATCTTCTGCAGGTACATATACTGTCTTTGGCACAACCTCCAGGCTTAACTAACATATTTGAGGTTTTTAACAGTTTAGTTCTATTTTAACGATTAATTTTGTTTATATCGCTACCTGGTAAGGGGGACAAGCAATCAACGCTTTATTCATTAGACTCGTTAAGGCGGAACTCTGTCGGATTTTAGACCCGCATATTAAAACCGAGTTATTCTAGAGTTTCATTGGGCGTGATCTAGCTCCAGCACTGCTTTGCTCTGTTTGTATGTGCATAACTATAGTGCAGCTTTAATGTTATCGACTAGATATTGATACGATATTACTGAGATTGATATTGCTATTGATATTTGACATGGGTTACCTGATACAATATCTGTTACTGATACTGACTACTAATACTGACATTACACCTGACATATGAATACTGACTACAGAATATATACTGATTACCAGACGGTACCATAACTCCTGATCTATTACATCACACTGTCTCCAGATTTGGTACCGTAACTCTTGACTGAATATAATACCTGAATCATGATTATCGCTTTAGAGGGACTTACTACTGAATCCTGATACATGACACTCTTGTTATTGTTTTGGTATGTGGAACTAAGTGCCGCATGAAACAGCACGGGGGCCACCTCTAGAATCCCCTACCTGATGTGTGTAGAACTAAGTGCCACGTGGAACAAAGTGCCACATAACACGTTCTTGTGATAGGGACCACCTTTAGAATCTCACATCTCTTGATTATTGTATTCTTGTTGATCCCATAAAATGATATCGTGAAACTCAACTAGAAATAATCTTGAACATCTCTAATAAGGATACAACTTACACTGGGTCGGGAAAAAACTGATGGACTTCAATGAGTACGCCTTCAGAATGGTTCGATGTTGCAACATCATTTAGAGCTACTTGAGGCCACAGGAGTTCCAGTTGGGTGCAATGGCACCTGATCTGATCCTACTGTTCCTGATACTGTTTGTGTCTAGCGGTGTAGGTTGGAGGACATATCCAATCGTCTGAAACCGTTGTCCCGGGATGCACGGGAGTCATTATGAACATGATACCTTGAATTCTCATCAGTTTTCAATAACCAACTTCGGACTACCCGTATGTGGATGTATGTGAATTGGGACGCTAGGGCACATACTTAAACATCTGAGTAGGACGAGTCCTAATAATAATAATAGGCATACTATTGACCTAACTCCCATACTGTTTATGATTCTACAGACATGACATGACATGATTCCACAAACATGATATGACTCGGCAACACCAACTCTCAGCAACTCTGGTTATGTATATACCCAGTTGATGGTGAAAGTGAGATATTGGATTATCCCTCGATGTACTAATCTCATGGATCCAGATATTGAGTTTATACAATTAGTTTTGCCATATTCACATCATACACATACGGTTAATGATTTACATATGCTTTCATTGATATGATTTGAACATGATTTCAATCATACATAAACACGTTCATTTATTTTTTGTACATGTGTATTTGCTTTTGCACACGCCATTTGGCTTCTTATGTACTCGCTGGGTTGTATCCTGACAACCGTGAACCCTACATATCTAGATTCTAGAGCTTGGTGAGTTCCTGTTGCTAATCGGAAGTGCGTAGCGGAAACATAGCAGTCCCAGGATCGGAACCTGGCAGAAGCGTGAGATCGTGCCAGATAGTCCTCCTGATCTATCTCCTTTATCTGACTCTCAAGATTCCTTTCCAGCTCGGGAGCCTCTTCCAGTTCTATATTTTATTAATCTCTTGTAATTCATATTTTGTACGATTCAGTGATGTAATATTCATATAATACTGAATCACATGTTGTGATAACACTGTACTTGGACTGTAATATTAGAATGCATATTACTACTGTACTTCCATACTTTGATTCATGATCGTACTGTTATGCTTAGCGTACGTATGTGAGGGTATTTCCGCCATGCGTATGTACATTGCAATAGCGTTTTCATACCCAGTGGGCGGGGCGTTACAAACACCCGCCCTCCCCCCCCACCTCCACTCCCCCTCCCCCACCTCTCCCTGATCTCCCCTTCCTCCTCCCCCTCCCCCGATTTCCCACCCATCCACCTTGCCCAGCCCCCTCTCGCTCGGCGAGAGGGAGGAGGGGGCCAGAGGAGGAGGAGGGGAGATCACGGGGAGAGGGGAGGCTGGGGGTGGGGGGGGAGGAGGATTAGGGGGAGGGAAGAGGAGGAAGGGAATCCAAGGGCAATAGGCCAGCGCCACGGCCCACTACCATTGGGGTTTGTGGTAACCGGATGGGGGGTTTATGCCTCGAAATGCTCTATCTGTTCTAAAAAATCATCCGAGAAACCACTTTGCAGGTCTCACCCATTATCTACGTGTTTCGTGATGACTGGGGGCGGAGGGTACCCAACTCAGGAGCATAATATGGAGCTTGTGATTGTGCTTGTGATTATTATATTATTTATTGGCTATGTGTGGTGCTAGCATCTTCTGCAGGTACATATACTGTCTTTGGCACAGCCTCCAGGCTTAACTAAACCTATTTGAGGTTTTTAACAGCTTAGTTCTGTTTTAACGGATTAATTTTGTTTATATCGCTACCGTTGATAAGGGGGACCAAGCAATCAACGCTTTATTCACTAGACTCGTTAAGGCGAAACTCTGTCGGATTTTAGACCCGCATACTAAACCGAGTTATTCTAGAGTTTCATTGGGCGTGATCTAGCTCCAGCATGCTTGCTCTGTTTGTATGTGCATAACTATAGTGCAGCTTTAATGTTATCGATTAGATATTGATACCGATATTACTGATATTGATATTGCTATTGATATTTGACATGGGTTACCTGATACAATATCTGTTACTGATACTAACTACTAATACTGACATTACACCTGACATATGAATACTGACTACAGAATATATACTGATTACCAAACGGTACCATAACTCCTGATCTATTACATCACACTGTCTCCAAATTTGGTACCGTAACTTTTGACTGAATATAATACCTGAATCATGATTATCGCTTTACAGGGAATTACTACTGAATCCTGATACATGACACTCTTGTTATTGTTTTGGTATGTGGAACTAAGTGCCGCATGAAACAGCACGGGGGCCACCTCTAGAATCCCCTACCTGATGTGTAGAACTAAGTGCCACGTAGAACAAAGTGTCCCATCACACGTTCTTGTGATAGGGACCACCTTTAGAATCCCACATCTCCTGATTACTGTATTCCTGTTGATCCCCATAAAATGATATCGTGAAACTCAACTAGAAACAATCTTGAACATCTCTAATAAGGATACAACTTACACTGGGTCGGGGAAAATTGATGGACTTCAATGAGTACGCCTTTAGAATGGTTCGATGTTGCAACACCATTTAGAGCTACTTGAGGCCACATGAGTTCCAGTTGGGTGCAATGGCACCCTGATCTGATCTTATTGTTCCTGGTACTTTTTGCGCCTAGCGGCGTAGGTTGGAGGACAAATCCAATCGTCTGAAACCGTTGTCCCGGTAATGCACGGGAGTCATTATGAACATGATACCTTGAAATCTCATCAGTTTTCAATAACCAACTTCGGACTACCCGTGTGTGGATGTATGTGAATTGGGACGCTAGGGCACATACTTAGACATCTGAGTAGGACGAGTCCTAATAATAATAAGACATACTATTGACCTAACTCCCATACTGTTTATGATTCTACAGACATGACATGACATGATTCCACAAACATGATATGACTCGGCAACACCAACTCTCAGTAACTCTGGTTATGTATATACCCAGTTGATGGTGAAGTGAGATATTGGATTATCCCTCGATGTACTAATCTCATGGATCCAGATATTGAGTTTATACAGTTAGTTTTGCCTATATTCACATCATACATATACGGTTAATGTAACACCCTGCTCCCTGGTGTACGTATTACCGTATCGGTACGCGATACGACGTAAAATTGATTTGACCTTCGTAGTAGTCCGATTGAGCCGATTTCAGTTTTAAAAATCATTTTCTAATAATTTAGATTTTTCAGGATTTTCTGAGAATTTTTCTGAATTAGTTGGAAAATCTCCGTAGTCGGTGCGACCGATACCGATAACCGGCCTTCTGATTTTTATTTCACCAACGGAGTACAATTTTGAGAATCGGCTTTCACCCATGTTTAGGATCAACATGAGTTACGTTCGGGTATTTTCGGAGATTTTTGATTTTTTTGAAAATTCGGCCAAACGGTGTCGTCCGTATCGGCGAGACACTCGGGATTTTTAATTGGCAAACCAGATAGAATTTCTGCAAACCGTCTTCATCTTACGTCTTAGAATAATATTTCTTATTTTCTGTAATTTTTGGGCATCATCGAAACTAGTCAATTTTCATCATATTAAATTAATATTAATTAATTAAATTAAAACATTTTTTTTATATTCTTTTCTTTTCCCTTCTTCTCCAAGTCTCGGGAGACATCTCCCACCGACTTAATCCCCCAATTAAAACCCCTTATCTTCTCTCTCTCTAATTTCTCTCTAACACTCACATCTCTTCTCTCCAAACTTTCTCTCTCTCTCTCTTCATATCTCTCCCTCTCCCTCCATCTCTCTCTCTCTCTCTCTCTCTCTCTCTCTCTCTCTGCGGTTCGCCAGCAGGGGAGGCGGCGGCACGCGGAGGGCCGGCAGGCCCGGCCGGCGGTGCCGGAGGCCGGCGACGCCAGCGGCCGGCCAGACCGACGAAGCTGGTGGGGGGCATCGGCCACCCACTCTCTTTCTCTTGTTTTCTCTCGCGGGGAGATCCGGTGCCGGAGCGGCGCCGGGGAGACGCCGGCGCCGGCGACGCCAGTCGCGCCGGCGAGACGGGGCGGCGGCGGCGCGGCCGGCGGCGGCGGTGGCCGCGTCTGGGCGGCAGCAGCATGCCGCAAGGCTGCTGCTGCTGTGGCTTCTTTGTGAAGGAAAACCGAATGGGTTTTGGGTTTGGGTTTAACCCAAACCCGACCCATTTGCATCAAACCCGACCCGTTAAGGTATATTTTCATTTAAGCCCTGTAAATTGATTAATTACTTTTAGGCCCCTGTAAAATTACAAATAGCCCCCTGAATAATTTCTATTATTACGTAACTAACCTTTCTCTCGGTTTGGGTATTCGGGCGATATCTGGAGCATCCGGACTCGGATTTGGACGATTCTGGATCCGTTGCGATCGTGGGAACGAGAGCTACAGTCCTGTAGCCAGTTTGTGAGTGTTTTCTTTTTAATAAATTATATTTCTCCATGTTTAATAAATTGATTGGTTGCTTAGATACCAAAATCGTGATTATAAGTAAATCAATAAAATGTGAATAAATAACTGGAAGTCATATTTTGGTACACCTGACACTGTAGTGACCCTAACCGATCATGAAGGCAGTACACTGGTTAGCTGACTATTCCATGGTCCACTGACACGGTCACCGTTATTTCATACCCCGGTATCATAATAGCTACGGTAGCCTCTAGACATGAGATTCCATTATACACTGACCACTCTTATGACATGCACTAGTAAGACATAGGTAGCTTACACTGATACTGTCAGGTCACGGATCCACTGATTCCTGTTATGCATGTACTATCGCAGAGATACGACACGGCTTATTGTGACATATAGATATTCCACTGGTACACAAACCATGCACGGACTACCACATGTCATATTATACTTAGCATCATACATATCATCATACACGGTATGTTTACATATCACTGTCACACATATCCATGTATCACCGTTGCACAGATGCTATGACACGTCACGTCAGTAGTCCGTAGTCATGTGCACCACTTCACAGAATACCGTCATGACATATTATTGTGATCATCGTTACATGGATTACCGGCATATTACTGTTACACATGCATGTCATGCTTTCCTGTGACACCTGCTTATATGGTTTCTCTATATTCTTGTCATATAGATCACCATGCCTATTACATGTATTATTGTTCCATGTTCCTGTATTCATGTTATACGATTGTTTCCTGTTACGGATATGGATATTCCCGATACTGGACATGATATGGATATTCCCGTTACTGGACATGACTGCTGTTGATATGCGATGTGTGGAACTAAGTGCCACGTGGATCCAAGCCACGGGGGCCACCTCTAGAATCTCACATCTATTGTTCCCGTTTCCCGGTATATTGTTCATGATATCTTGTTCATGTTATATTGTTCCTGATTCTCGTGATATTGTTCTATGCTATCAACAGAGCTCAGGTCCAGTAATCATGTTACCCGTACCATGTACTGTAATTGTTCTTGTTACATTGTATACTTGACATATCACATATCAGATCATAAAGATAACTTGGGTATGGGGGAGACTTGACGGTTGACTAGATCTTATCAGGTGGATGTACTGGATCCATATTGAGGTCCCACTGCAGGGGACCGGGTAGTGCTGGCTACCATCTGTTACTCATGTTACATGTTACAGCTCTAGCGGGCTGGCCCTGGTCTCAGCAGCCAGGGATCTGTTTAAGGCCGTGATCCCGGGTATGCGCGGGATACATCCACCCGATAAGAACTCCTCGACCATGGGTTTCCAATTAACGTAATGAAACCAGTATACACAATAGTGACGTTGGGAACACTTGTTATTTGGTTACTCTCTCGTTTGGATAATGGTACCCGTAGGCCATGTCCGGATGGGTTCGACTGGAGTGCGGGCTCCAGTATGAACTGCCAGTGGTATGGGACACTGGAAGAGAGTAATTAAAATAGCAGGTGATACTGATTGCTACTATTGTATAAATAACATGACTTTGACATGACCTGCCCACTACATGTTTAGTTGTACTTGTTACTGTTCCTGATCATTTATCTGCTACCATGTGACATGTATACATTGCTATTGTTCCTGTTTCCTGTTATACTTTCTTTAGTGCCCTACTACTCGTGCACATGTATACTTTGTTACATTACCTGGTATATGTTACCCTGTATGTAGTGGCATACTATGCATGTTTTGCATTGCATATATTTTATTGTTGCAGACATATGCTCATCTGCATGTTCACCTCTATCACGTCACCACTATCATGTTCATGTCTAGTACGTCACCACTAGACAACATTAGTTATTACATAAACTAGACATGACTATAGATAAGACCTGATAATAACCGGCTAGGTAGTGATGGTATTAAAAGTTGACCTGTTTATATCTTTGCACTGCTTCCATGTTTAACTCTTTCTACTGTTTATATATATCCTTATTATATGGTATCACTATTACAACAGCATGTATTATCTATTATTATTGTGCATTGCCTCCTTCAGTTTTACCACTCACTAGGTCGCTTTCTGACGACCCTGAGTTTGCATGCCCAGATTGGAGATCCGAGTACCATACCTTCAGAGAGTGCCTTGGAGTCACATGGGAGATTCCGCATCAGGACTATTCATAGGTATTTTAGTGCTTTATTTCTGTTATCTTATTTATCCTTGTTTTCATATCTGTTATGATCGCTGACCTCTTTCTGCAGGTATTCTTGTACTGCTTTCATGCTGGACCTCAAATCTATATGGAGGTATTGTACTGTACTGAGGCTTAACGTACGCGTGAGGTTGTTTTCACCTCGCGTATGTACGTCGCCACAACGTCTCCGTATCCTTGGGATCGGGGCGTTACAGTTAATGATTTACATATGCTTTCATTGATATGATTTGAACATGATTTCAAGCATACATAAACACGTTTTCACATATAATTTCATTTATTTTTTGTACATGTGTATTTGCTTTTGCACACGCCATTTGGCTTTCTTATGTGCTCGTTGGGTTGTATCCTGACTACCATGAACCTACATATCCAGATTCTAGAGCTTGGTGAGTTCCTGTTGCTAATCGGAGTGCGTAGCGGAAACATAGTAAGTCCCAGGATCGGAACCTGGCAGAAGCGTGAGATCGTGCCAGATAGTCCTCCAGATCTATCTCCTTTATCTGACTCTCAATATTTCTTTCCAGCTTGGGAGCCTCTTCCAGTTCTATATTTTGTTAATCTCCTGTAATTCATATTTTTGTACGATTCAGTGATGTAATATTCATGTAATACTGAATCACATGCTATGATAACAGTGTACTTGGACTGTAATATTAGAATGCATATTACTACTTTACTTTCATACTTTGATTTGTGACCGTACTGTTATGCTTAGCGTACGTATGTGAGGGTATTTCCGCCCTGCGTATGTACATTGCAATAGCGTTTTCATACCCAGTGGGCGGGGCGTTACAACCACCCGCCCTCCGCCCCCCGACCTCCCCTCCCCCACCTCTCCCCTCCCCCACCTCTCCCTGATCTCCCCTTCCTCCCCCCCTCCACCCGATTTCCCACCCCTCCACCTCGCCCAACTTCCTCTCGCCCAGCCCCACCCCTAAATCTGGCTTGTTCGGCCTGTTCGATCGAACACGCCAGATTTAGGGGTGGGGGCTGGGCAAGAGGGAGGAGGGGGAAGGGGGCCAGAGGAGGAGGAGGGGGAGATCAGGGAGAGAGGGGAGGTTGGGAGGCAGAGGGAAAAAAGAAGGATGAGGGGGAGGGAAGAGGAGGAAGGGAAAAAGATTTTTTTTTTTTAATTTTTTGATTTTGATTTTTCATCTAGAGTGGAAAAATTAAAAAAATAATAACATACTTGTGATAATTTGTGGGTTCGGTTCATGTGTGTGAGCCACACACACATACAATAAGAGAACCAATCTCGCGCTGACACGTGGATTGAAATTCTTATATTCTCTTATAATATGTGTGTGAGGTCCACACACATAATATATTATAAGAGAACCAATCCACGTGTCAACGCGAGATTAGTTCTCTTATTGTATGTATGTGTGACTCACACACATGAACCGAACCCATAATTTGTGGGGTGCCATCCTCACTATTTTTTTTTTTGGATTCCAGTTACGTCCTCTCTCTACAGCCGCCCGATCTGTTCATCCGACGGCCACAAGAGAAACCCTAGCGTATCCCCGCGCTCTCTCCATTCACTCACCCATAAATTTTCCAAAGAGATCCGCTTTAAAACCCCTTCATTTCTCGGTTTTCGCCTCCGCATCAGCCTCCGAGCGAGAGTGTTGATCATTCAAAGGTGAGATCTTTATCTCTCTAATCCTTCAGTTATCTCTTTAGTAGATAATTCATGCCTGCTTTGCTCTAGATCTTATAAGTCTCGGTAATTTAGTTTACATTTACTTAGATCTGAAATTTTTATGGTGTGATCTTTGTAATTATTGTTCAGAAGATCTGATCTCTAGATCGGGTAGGAGATGCTAGGGTTGTTTTATAGCTGTTAAATTGAACATGAATATTTTTGATGTTAGGGTTTAGGGTCGTTTATGGTTGCTAGGAGTTTGGGCTTGGAAGTATATTATCATCAATCTCATTTTACGGATTTAATTATTCCTATAATGAGTTTAGACGCAGAATGTATATATTTTTATCGGTCATTTATAATTGTTAGGAATTTATGTTATTAATGAACTGTAGGATTATTGGAGATGGTTATTCTTAATATGTAAAATTTTGTTTAGCTATGGTTTTTGTGAAAATTGAAATCTCTATTAGGAGTTTGTCAATCTTTTATATCTTATGAAATTTGGAGCCCTTACTGTATAGTAGGGGGTTAAATTCTCGTTGCTCCTCAATTTTGGTGTCATTTCCTTACACTGGATAAAACATTTCATGCACATCAATATTTTCTCAATATTGATGGCTGAAAATGTTTATTGTATTAAACAAAAATAATTTTGGTTAAAAATGTAAATTGAAATCTTTACTTCATGTGTACAGGATGATTAAATTTCCTTATTTTTGGGGGCAGTTTGTCTTCTTACTCAGGATGCACATTTTATTCATTTGAATAGTTTTCAGGATTAATGGTGAAGAACAATGAAACTAATTAAATTAGAGTTGAAATTACTCAGTCATATCCCTCATGTACTTACTATGTAAATAAGTTTCTGAAATAGAAGTTATTATCCACAATGACTATTTCTGAAATAGAAGCTATTATCTTTTTTTTGCCTCTTCTTTCAGCTACAAGAGAAGTTAAACAACTCTTGATGGCTTTGTTCTGGGGCATATATCAATTTTGTTATGTAGGGAGTTTCATGCCCTGAGTTGCTTTTTATTAACTTGGGATTTCCTTCTCTCATACATTCAACGTAACCTTAAGGTTACAACATCTTATTGTGTTTTGTTTGATTTTGTTATGCTTTTTTTGGGGCTTTAACTGTTCCAAATAACAGAAAGTTGGCAAACAAGAAGATAACAAATAGAAATGATAAAAATATTAAATTTGAGTGATAAAAATCACATCAATATGCGCAGAAAAATGCACATTTAATCTCGAAACTACATTTCGTATTTTTTTATTGTACTCCGAAGAGAAGTGAAATGACAAAGGAATTTAAACTTGCAATTTAAAATCTTTTACTGTACTAGGAAACATTAACACAGAGTCTTTTTCTGTACTAGGAAATGTTAATACAAAGTCCTAATGTTCTTGGAAATATTAGTATTGTTATTCATTGAGGAGGGTACTATATCTACATTCTGTGAAAGTTTTGGTTGTTAGTTTGCCTTAAGATTTTGATGGTACTAATGCCCCATGTGATCTGTGTCTGGTATAATATGATTTGATGTAAAGTTTTGATTGTAAATTTATTAAATATTCACAAACATATTAGATTTAGATCATTTGTCACTTGGAGGTATAAGTTTGTTATTTTCAATAACTAGACAGACATAAAGCCAAATCAAAGCATGATATTGTCTAATTTAGTTCAATATTCAAGAATTGATTGTAGTGGTTGCTTGTTTCTTATGCAACATATCATAATTGGAGACCTACTTAATTTTGATACCTTTTCCATTGACATGTTTTTGCTGATTAGGTGTTTTACCAGCAGTTAAATACTTATTTCAGAAAAAGGGTTTTAGATTCTTTTTGTGGTTATCCTCTTTTTGTGTTTTATGTGAGATTTTTGCAAAAGTTAACAGATAGTGTTAATCCATTTCATTAAATTGACCTTCATGATAGTTTTGATGGTTTCATGGTACGGTTCATTTTCTGTCTTTTTTGTTGAAATTTTTTTTAAGCATGTATATGTGCATGTCAATTTAGGGTCTTGTCTATTTTGATATAAGCAATTTTGTGGTATGTTCTATTTTAAGTGGTTCTTTGTCAGATTTATGTTCAGTTTCATGTTGTATTTGAGTTTCGTATATTGCCAATGTTAACAGGCTATGATGTTTTTGTGTGCAATTGCAACTTCTTGTCATTTATTATATTTTGTGGGTTTACTAATATATTTCTTACTTTTCAGTCATCATGGGTAAGGAGAAGATTCATATCAATATTGTGGTCATTGGACATGTCGACTCTGGCAAGTCGACCACCACTGGTCATCTCATCTACAAGCTTGGAGGAATTGACAAGCGTGTGATTGAAAGATTCGAGAAGGAGGCTGCTGAAATGAACAAGAGGTCATTCAAGTATGCTTGGGTCCTTGACAAGCTGAAGGCAGAGCGTGAGCGTGGGATCACCATTGATATTGCGCTCTGGAAGTTTGAGACCACCAAGTACTACTGCACGGTCATTGATGCCCCTGGACATCGTGACTTTATTAAGAACATGATCACGGGTACCTCCCAGGCTGACTGTGCTGTTCTCATCATTGACTCCACAACTGGTGGTTTTGAAGCTGGTATTTCTAAGGATGGACAGACCCGTGAGCACGCTCTTCTTGCTTTCACACTTGGTGTGAAGCAGATGATTTGCTGCTGTAACAAGGTAAAATTACACTGATACCAGCTGGTTATTCTTATCATTCTTGCCAATGTTATTGCATACATTTATTTCTATCATTGTGTTGTCATTTTAATGTATATATATTATTTGGTATGATATTGATAATCAGGTACCTGATGTTCTTTTCTGTCCATGTCTTGTTCAAAGTTAATTATCATTTTTTATTTGGACGATCTTTTTTTTTGGTAGTATTATGACGGTTTTCAGGCCATCTGCATTTTCTAATTCATGACGTGTCTGTTTTCTTGTGTCTGCATTACATGTTAGCTCTTTATACAGGTTTCACTGTTTCTTACATGCTTAGTATGTTTTTTTTTCCAGAATGTTAATCTTTTACCTATTTTCCTTCAATCCTTATTTTTTACGTTATGTTTTTGTTTAATTTTTATTTTATCTCTCCTGTATTTGCACTAGAGTGTGGTAGAGTTTTTATAGTGTTTATCTGCCAATTCAAGTTTTGAAAGACAGTGCTAGGATCCTGCAGACCCTACTTTCTGATGGTACATGATTGTAGTTTTCAGAAATTTCTGGGTTTTTTGCAACATTTTGTATTTCTGATTTTTCTTTTTTGTTTTGTTTTTAGATGGATGCTACCACTCCCAAGTACTCTAAGGCCAGGTATGATGAAATCGTCAAAGAAGTGTCCTCCTACCTGAAGAAGGTTGGTTACAACCCCGACAAGATTCCTTTTGTCCCCATCTCTGGGTTCGAAGGTGATAACATGATTGAGAGATCCACCAACCTTGACTGGTACAAGGGTCCAACCTTCTTGAGGCTCTTGACTTGATCAATGAGCCCAAGAGGCCTACAGACAAGCCCCTTCGTCTTCCACTTCAGGACGTGTACAAGATTGGTGGTATTGGTACTGTTCCAGTGGGTCGTGTTGAAACTGGTGTTCTCAAGCCTGGTATGGTTGTCACCTTCGGTCCCTCTGGGTTGACAACTGAAGTTAAGTCTGTTGAGATGCACCACGAAGCTCTTCAAGAGGCTCTCCCAGGAGACAATGTCGGCTTCAACGTCAAGAATGTTGCCGTGAAGGATCTCAAGCGTGGTTTTGTTGCCTCAAACTCCAAGGAAGATCCCGCAAAGGAGGCTGCCAACTTTACTTCTCAGGTTATCATCATGAACCACCCGGGTCAGATTGGAAATGGATATGCTCCAGTGCTTGACTGCCATACCTGCCATATAGCTGTCAAGTTCTCTGAGATCCTCACCAAGATTGACAGGCGATCTGGTAAGGAGCTTGAGAAGGAGCCCAAATTTTTGAAGAATGGTGATGCTGGTTTTGTCAAGATGATTCCCACCAAGCCATGGTTGTGGAGACCTTCTCCGAGTACCCACCACTTGGACGTTTTGCTGTGAGGGACATGAGGCAGACTGTTGCTGTGGGAGTGATCAAGAGCGTTGAGAAGAAGGACCCCACTGGTGCCAAGGTCACCAAGGCTGCTGCCAAGAAGAAGTGAAGACTGCCAAAAAATTCGGCAGGGTGCTGTCAGTAATGGATTGTTACAGTGTCCATTACATGAGTCTTTTTTAGTGAAGGCAACATTAACTTTGGTTTTCTGCTTTCCGGTATTTGGGTCTTTTTGTGAGCTTGGAGCTTCTCTATGCAGAACTGGGTTGTTGACCTGAGGTGGAAAGCTTTCATTTTGGTACCAAATGCTTAGTTTTGTGAGGTAAGTTCAGGCTTTTATCCAAAATCTTAAAGTCTTTTATGTTACCTTTTGTTTATTATGGAAGTTGGACATGCTTGTTGTAATTTTGTGACAGTTCGGTTTTTAAGTTTCTTAAATTAATATCTGGTATGTTAGTGGTTAATTTGCTTGTTTTTAATGTGCTAACATGATTTCGTATAAATTGATGTTTATACTCATCATGCAGATGTGTGGTCTTTGAATTTACGGGCGGTGTGGCAAGTTGCCATGGCTGGTCTATTTGTTTTGGTTTAAAAGATGATCTATAGTTGGCTAAACAACTGTAAACTGACGGATTGTAGTTTTTTGTGGATCTTTTCTCATGAAGCATGACAGTCTTGGCTACTCTTTATTTGTGGTTGTGTATATCCTTCTGAGGTCTTGTTTTTAGGTTGATATTGTTTCTTTTAGTGTAGAGTATATATGTGCAGCTTAGGCATATGTTTAATTTCTCATGTTGGAAACTGCTCTGATTTTTGTTTAAACACATTTAATTTAATTCCTGCATTTTGCAAGCCCATCGGCTGGAGCAGTGATTTTTTTTTTTTTTTTGGGTTTAACTTCTACATTACTGTGATAAGCAGCATTTTGTGTGCCCAACTTGTACTAATTTTAGTTTAGGTTATATTGGTGTTGCTTGAACTTTGCCCTTGTTTTATAGTTGTCTGCCATCTTCTGCAGCTGCAGATACGTGGGGGAAACCCTGGTAGTTTTGTCTCAGTGTTGCAATATTCTGGCAAGTCACAAAAGGCTAGCCAAAACTAGTGAATATTTTAGTGCTTTTGCCTTGAAGCCTGGACTGATGCTTATAAAACACTTATATGGTTCAGATTTGGTTATTTCTGGATGCTTGTTGGTATTGGCTTTGGCTATTGAATATATCGAACATGTTTGTGTCTTATGCTGTAGAATATCATTCTCTCTTTGAGCGTAGAATGAGGATATGCAAAGCATAGAAGAACTGGCAATATCATTTGGGGGGAGTTGTGAATTTCTGCAGTCTTGACTTTGGAGATCTGAAGTGGTTTGGTGCTACGTTACAAGGTATGCAATCTTTTACTTCTACGGATAAATGTTTTCTTTATCTTGTGTAGGGACAATTAAAAAGGATAGAATATTTTAATATCCTAAATGAACAAAAAAAAGTGCGTGGACAAATAAAATATAAGCGATTCAATATGACTAATTAGTGGCATATCAAAATAAAAATACAGGTACTAATTAACTACAATTTGCTGAAATCACAAAATTTTGAAGTTTTCATTCATCAGAAAACATTACCAAAATTTTGTTCTTTTTTTGAGAAACATGATAAAGGTCACCTTCTAACTTATACACATAACACACCTATCACTAATTATCTAAGTTAAATCTCTGACAACTACGGAATTGAACTTGAGATCTCTCCTCTTGAGACGAAAGAGTTTTACCAATAGTCCAACCCGCTGACAGTAAGCTTTTGATAAACCCATCAGGTACTTGATAAGTGACAAGTTGGCACCTGAGTTGGGGATCATGGTAAACGAGCTGTGCTGGACACGGAGGGCCAACGGTTGGGCTCGGTCGGCGGGCCGGGTCGGGCTCGGGTTCCATTTCTAGAAGCCGGGCCGGCCTTATTACTAAAAAACTCTAAAAAATTTTAAAAAAATACTAAGTGAAAAAATTGCCAAAGGAAATTACAATTTGTAAAATGAAAATGTAATTTTTTTATTAATGATCTAATAAAATTGATAATGGATACAAATACAGTTGAAGTATAAATTAAAATACTTGTATATATATATATATATATATATATATATATATATATATATAGAGAGAGAGAGAGAGAGAGAGAGAGAGAGAGAGAGAGAGAGAGCTTGTATAGCTTGTAAAGAGGGAATTTTAGAATTTTTTTTTGTAGATTTATAAGATTTTTGTTGTGATGAGATGGAGTGGAGAAGACGAAGTATTTATAGAGGGAAAGAGGAGATTTTTTTTTTGGCAAAAAACTCGCCAAACTCACCATTTACATGTTTTTTTTAGGGGGGGATTTGTAAAAAAAAATTACAAATATTCCTTAACGACTACAATAGCTGTTTTGGGAGGGGGGTTGTATGCAAAAAAATTGCAGATTCCCTCCAAGGGCCCCAACAAGTCGTTGGATTTGGCCGAGCTGGCCCGGGTCAGCCGTGCCAGCGCCCAGGCATGCCCCCCCCGGGCCATGGGCCGCCTTTGACGTACTCGGGTCCGGCCCAGGGTGGAGTTGGACCCGGGGTGGGTCTGGCTCGGGTTCTACCCGAGTTGTGCCCGTGAGGGTTGGCGGTCTGGCCCGGCCCGACCCAGCCTAATCGACACCCCTACATGGTATGATTACTGTTAAGATAAGTGTGGTTTAGGCTTGGATCCAGATCTATATTTTATTAAAAAAAAAATCTTTATGAATTAGCTGAATTGAATTTAGAGTTTTAGATACATCAAGTTATCTATCGAATTTAACTCTGGGAGAGAGATTATTGAGTTTAGGGAGAGAGGACTATTTAAGATAGTTTAAAGTGGGAGAGATAGGACATGTTTGGATTCATGGAAGTGAGAGTAAAATGAGAAGTGAGAAAACTCATTTCTCATTTTTCTTATTTGTTTTGAACTAGAAATGAGAAATGGGGATTTTTTCTTTTTCTTTTCTCTTTTATACATCCCTTTTATAATATTATTTTCATTTATGGGTGCTACATTTAATTTCGTGATCATATAAATCTTACTTGTAATAAGTTATATTTTAATGCATTAAATTTGATGTCATGTAAATCTCACTTACAGTCTAATTATAGTCCAAAATATTCTTTCAAAATTGATATTTAATTTAATATTATTTTATAGTTAACTTCTCATTTTCACTTCCACGTTAGTAACAAAATATCAAAAAATATAATATACTTTTTCACTTACACTTTCACATTCCAATCAAATATCGAAAATGAAAATCGTGTAAATTTCAATTTTTAACTATTTTTTTATATTTTCAATTCTTATTTCTCACTTACGCTTTTCTCTCTCACTTCCATCAAACCAAATGGCTCTTTAGTTGCAACTTTGCAAATGCTAGCTACGTCTATATTCATGTGTCTTTCTAAATTGTGTATTGCATCTTGCCCCTTCCAAGCGTATCCATTCTTGAAATTCTTTGATGCATCATCCATTAAATTTAATTGGATCTATAGAGACATTCGATCATATACCTACTATAATATGTACGTAAACAGTTGTGTACAATGAGCAAGCGAAAACATGCTAAAGCACACAAGCTTCATTTGGCAAAGGGTAAGGCAGAAGGATTAACATGGTAGGTTGTAACTAATAATCCACCTGGAAATAATATTGGAAGGTATTAAGGTACTAACCTGCCATCAAAAGTTCAATCTAATCTTTAATGCATTTTGAGTGTTTAAAAAGAGGGGGGTTAAAGAGAAAATATGGTAAGAGACGAGTGGGTATAGGGCTGTTTGTTTCGCTGTAAAAGACGTAAAAGTACGTAATTCGTAAATGATTTACAACTTAGTTACAACTACGGTGTTTGTTTGAACCGTAATTCGTAAAAGACTTACACAACTCAACTACTACTCACTTGCAACTCAATTATCATTAACTTACAACTCAGTTACAGTTAATTTTGTAGTCATGCAAATTTGTATAATTTTATTTTAATATTAAATTTTTTTAATATTTAACATTTTTCATATTTATTTGCAATATTAAAACTTTTTAAATCACTAAATAGTTAATTTTGTGGTCACCTTTTTCACTTACAACTTACAAATTACGACAACCAAATACCGTAAAATACAATATACTTTCCCACTTATAACTTTATATTACCAACCAAACATCGTAAAACTTACATACATGTAACTCATTTACTTCTGTAAAAGACTTTACCAATTACGACTTACAAATTACGTCAATTACGACAACCAAACAAATTAGTAGAAAGAAAGAAATTGGGTCTATAGGTTGCTTAGGAGGGAGAAAATATCGGAAATTAACACGTCTTAGGGTTGTTGGTTTCAAGGAAGTGGGAGGAAGTGGGAAGTGTCAGTGGGAAGTGTCATTTCCCACTTTCGTTATCCATCCAAATACCAGAAAAAGAGAATAAATTTTTTTTTTCTTTTTCTTTTTCTTTTTACACAACTATTTCTTCACTTTAAGGGTGCTATAATTAATTTTGTGGTCATGTAAATCTTATTTGTAACAAGTTGTACCTCAAAACAGTTAATTTTGTGATCATGTAAATCTTGCTTGCTTCTAATTACAGTTCAATTTTTTTCATAATTAATTTTTATTTTAATATTATTTTATGATCAATTTTGTGGTCAATATTTCTACTAATTCCATATTATTTATCAAACACCAGAAAATATACACAAATTTTTATTTTTTAAAAAGAAAAAAAGTCCACTTCCTCACTTCCGCCCACTTTCTTGAATCCAAACAGCCCCGAGAAACCTGGAACATATTAACATGTACATTTGCCAAAATAGTCATATATAAAATACTATGTTTCGTATAATTTTTTAATTAAAATTATATTTTAATGAAGCGACTCCAAGTGCACGCAAAATCGACAGGAGAAACCAACTAGGGATTTTCCAGCTCGTGCTTTTAATAGCAGTGCAGATAAACTTTATAACTGAATGTTAGAGCTTTGTTTTATATCTTTCAGTAATTTCTGCCAGCAGAGAGCAAGGCTAAATTTCCGACCCTCTGCAGCATTTACGTCTATGGCAAAGAGTTATTGCTAAAAGCAAACTAAAAGAACGAAATGGTGGATTCCATTTCCGCCCCAAGAGCTTCTACAGTAGATTCTTCCCTGCCACTGCTCAGAAAGACATGGAAGAGCAGTTCATCAGACTTCAGCAATGGAATAAGTCCGTGGATGAGTATGCCGCGGAATTTCTCAGACTTAGCCGCTTTGCTCCATACATGGTAACTGATGAGGAGAAGCGGGCAAGTAGATTCCAGCAGGGCCTACAGATGGACATCCAAGTATTCTTAATGCCCCAGCAGCTGAAGACCTATTCAGAAGTTCTCACCATAGCTCGAGAAGTAGAGCGTGGACTGGAGAAGAAGAGATTGACTCAGATGAGGAACCAGGCCAAGAAGAGGCCTTTTGAGTTGATGGATGAGGAAGATGCAGATAGGGCAACCCATGGCCCGATGATCAAGAGACCATTCCAACCTCCTCTGCCTCAGATAATATGTAATTTCTGCCACAGACCCGGACATTATAAGAGAGATTGTCGAGTGGCCAATGGATTATGTTTGGCATGTGGAGCAGGGAGTCATGCGCTCAGGGATTGCCCGCACAGAAAGTTTGGACATACGGCACCAGTTAGACCGGCTCATCCAGCCCCAGCACTTCCAGCTCCGCCATTGAGGAGGAATCCAGAACCCGTTGATCGAAGAGTTCCATTTCCGCCCCAACGGTATGATCAACAGCAGAGGGGAGTGAGAGCTAGAGCAGATCAGGGTAGAGGCCAGGGTTACATCATGGCAGCAGAGACATCAGGTGATGCAGCAGAGTGGGAAGACCAGTATCCAGACCAGGAACCTTGAGGATATCATGGTAACCACTATTCCGATCTTGTATTTGAGTTAGTTATCTTTCTTAATATTTCCCTTATCATTCTCTCATTGTCTATCCTAGTCCTTCATGTGTTCACCTTAACCCTGTTTTGGATTTATGAGGCCTTTATTCCAACCATGTCTCCTTTGTGTTCAATTTGCCCCTTAGCGAAATTGCGAGGACGCAATTTTTGTAAGGTGGGTGGATTGTAATACCCCGTTCCCGGAATACGTACTTAATTGCGTATTCAGTTTTTCGATCGTATTTTTTCGATTTACTTCTTGTATTCGACCGATTTCAGTTTCAAATATTATTTTTCAATATATTAGATTTTCTATGATTTTCTGGATTTTTCTTGAATTAAAAGGAATTTCTTCAAAACCGGTGTCGACCAATGCTTCTGATCGATTCCCGATTTTTATTTACAATCAGTTTGGAATTTGTTGAAGGTCTTTTAGACTTTATCTTTTAGAATTACATTTCCTACCTAAATGCTTTTTATGAGTATTTTATGAATTTATGGAAATTCCAACGGAGTCGGTAGTTAATTGATTCCGGGATTTTTAGTTTTAAAACTATAAAGTATTTCTTAAAACGGATTTCACTATAATTCTTAGTATAATATTCTTGATTTTTGATAATTATTACGAGTCGTTCCGAGACACTTGAATTTCGGACGATTTCGGTATTTTCCGAAATGTTTTCCGCATCCCCGACTTAAACCCGGGAATCTGTATTTCCAATATTTTCATTTTTCAAGTCAAAGAGAATATCTTCTCTTTATCAATTTCTTTTCCTTTTTCCTTTTTCCTTATTTCTCTTCCTTCCTCCACAATCCACAAGAATTCCATTTTTCAAAATTCCAAATTACCAAAATTCCAATTTTTCCTCTCCACACAACTCCCACCTACTTCCACCATTAATGCCCCTCTTTCTCTCTCTCTCTCCCATGGCCGGCCAAGTGGCCAAGAGAGGGACACTCATCCCCCTCCTCCACTTTGCAAAAACCCCCCTCTCATCTACTTTAATTTCACCTCCTTCACAAAATCCAAATCATATATAAACCATTCCTTTACATTTCCATTTCCTTTTTCTTGACTTCATCAAAGAGATTGCCTTCACCAATTCCCTCCTCCATCTCAACTTCAACCACCAACTCTCAAAGCTTCACCAAGGTCATCATCTTCACCTCAACTACCACTTTTGGATTGGGGATCGTCTCCTTCTTCATCGGAGATATCGCCGTGGATTATTTACCGACCACGATCTTTTCAAGCTTCTCCTAACCATTCCAAGTGAGTATTTTTACTCACCAAGACTCATACAATTCTTAGTATATTTATGCTTCCAGATCTTGTACATTTGTGTCTTCAAAATCATATTTTTAACCATCAAGAACAACCATCAAATTCAGTTCTGTAATCTGTTTTCAGACCACGATTAGTCGACTTGACCTAGGAGCTAGTCGACTTGAAACCCTTAGTTTGAAACGTAATCTTTTCTGAAACACAGTTTTAGTCGACTTAGCCTAATTATCAGTCGACTATAGATCACTAGTCGACTACCCCTTTTTACCCTAGTCGACTAATCTTCCCTGAACCAGAAACCCAACTTTCTGTATCTCAGTTTTAGTCGACTTAGAGTATCTGTTAGTCGACTTGAGACCCCTATTAGTCGACTACTCCCTTGACCCTAGTCGACTAACTTTTCCTGAATCAGAAACCCATCTCTCTGGTGCACAGTTTTAGTCGACTATACTAGACTGTTAGTCGACTAATCCCTATATTAGTCGACTACTCCCTTGACCCTAGTCGACTAACTTGGCTGTCTATTATAGTTGATTTCTTTTCTGAATATTGGATCTTATGCTTGGTTCATGTGTTTGTATATAGTACTTAGTGACTCATTACTTGATGTATATCACCTATTGTCACTTCATATTTCCATGTCTATGTATTGCCATGCAACTGCTTGTTTCATTCTTATACTTGTACCATGCCGGTGCTATTCTTACTTCTTTATCGCATACCATGCTTGGCCGACCCTTCGTGGTCGTTGACCTTGGGTTACTTCTATGTTACCACCTGCCATGTCATTACTTCAGACCTGTCAGTTTCATGCTTCCATTTAACACATGTATGTCACTTGATGTCTGATATGTTATCACCTGACTACTTGGCATGCCACTATTTGGCAAGACCCTTTTGTTATGCCATGACTTGCCCTGACTAGTATCAATCCTTTGACATGTTTGATTGCTTGTTAATATCACCATCCTGTCATGCTATCACTTAACACCCAGCATGATATGTTTGACTTTGTGATTATCATGTTTACGGGAATCCTGTCTTGTTATTCTGAATGGAACTAAGTGCCACACGGAGCAAAGTGCCACATCACACACGTGGTGGGGGCCACCTCTTGAATCCGTGGGGGCCATCTCTAGAATCCATCCCCTCAGAACAAAGTGCCACACCATACTCGGTGGGGGCCACCTCTTGAATCTGTAGGGCTTTTCCTGTTATGTCCAGTTATTTCCCGTAATCTGATAATTCTTAATAAGCTACAACTTGTATGGGGAATGGGAGGAAGTGGTGAATGCCGGAATGACACCTTGCTTATAGTATGGGAATGAAATATTGGCGGTAGTGTTAGTGGGACTTAGGGCCCACAGGAGATTAGTGTTAGGGGGACTTTGGGCCTCCAAACTGGTTCCAGGTGTATGGAAACTACTATAAGAAGCTCTGTCAGTTCTTCATCTACTTCCGGTAACAACTCTCGACTTTCTTATATATGGATGTATGTGCGTTGGGATATATACCGAGACACATACCTAGATATATGGGTCAGACGAGTAATAATAATAATAGATGTTAGTTATGATTCCTGTTATAGTTCCTGTGATGATACTTGTTATGTTATGACTCCTATTATATTTGTTATGTCATGATTCTTGTTATGATTCCTATATTCCTGTTATGTCTATTACGTGTTCCTGATATAACCACTTTGTTATTCCGTTGTATGTGCTTGGATTACGATGATATGAGATAAAGGTATATAGATGAGGGTTTCCTTGTTTGGATTATTCCTTCGACGTACTAGTCTCATAAAGCCGTAATCTAATCTTATACAATGTCTTTCCATTATGCTTCCATACTTACTGATTGATATTCATTACACTGTTCTAACTCTCCTATTCCTGTCTTTTAAGCCATTTGGCTGTAGCCTGTTCATTGTGGGAGGTCCTGACTCCCTTGGATTTGTATGTTCAGGTTTTGAAGCTTGGATCGAAGTGGAGCTGTCCACAGCGGATCAAGCTTTTCTTAGTGAGCTGGCAGCCTAGTTCCAGTTCTTTCGTGCCCGACTCCTCTTTTGACTCACGGGATCTTCATCCTACTCGTGAGCATTTTGTATCTTTATTGTATATTTTACTTTTGGACTTGGTTGTGATAAAAGACACATGTGTTGTGTAATATTTTATCATACCCTGTGATGACTTTGTATTCGTACTTTTATGTTGGCATATGTTTGTATACCACACTTTGTGTTGTACTCTGATCCTTACTTGTACTTTTATGCTTAGCGTATATACGTGGGGGCATTTTCTGACCTACGTATATACGTTGCAGTAACGTCTCTGTATCCGTGGAATCGGGGCGTTACAATGATCAACATAAAAAAGATGGTATTGTTAGAAGTTATAAGATAAGGTTCCACTATTTTTTATTATGGACATAATCAGTAAATTGAATTTGGGTGGGATGATATATTGGGGTGAGAGATTCAGTTCGGTTTGATCTGGTTTCAGAACCCAAAACCGAAATCCGACCGAACTAGAGTTCGGGTTTCGGTCGGTTATTTCGATTATAACCGACCTCTGCTCAGTCCCCGTACATCCTTTTTATTGCTGCACAAAAATTAACATGTAATCAGCAAAAGAAAAAAAAAAAGGTTAATATTCCTTTTTGGGCTCGGCACAAAAACAAAGTAATTACACCATCACCTCATTAATTAATTCTCCAATTTGTTTAGACTCATCACCTACCCAATAATTCAGTACTCTCTCTCTCTCTCTCTCTCTCTCTCTCTCTCACACACACACGCGCGCGCGCGCGTCTCGCTCTCTCACACGCGCGCACACGCGCGCGCGGACTTCTGCACACAAAGGTCTCGTCATTAGCAGCACTAATTAACACGTCAGCCGCTACTAACTACGGTCACTTACTATTGGTCCCGTAACCCTCCGGTTAGCTTACCCTCATGGTTTGCAGTTATCATAACCGTAAACACACGATGCCCACGATTCTGTTATTTGTCTCCGCAGGAACAGTGGACGGTCCTCTTCCGGATCCAACGACGATTGACGCGTGTTGATTATGTATAGCTTCGTGAATGCTGTTTGCTGTTTGTGGAATGCAGCGGTATTAGGCGCGTAAAAGACAAGCATCCGAGCTCTTCCCCATGCGATGCGCCTCCACCGGCCATAATCTATTATTTTATCCCGCACGCGCTTCCACAACTGCCATCGCTCCGGCCGTTTGTCTCCCCTTGAGAATGTTCGGTCCCAACACGGAACACAAGCGCCATCCATTCTTGTGTTGACGCGTGTGCAACTAACAAAATCGGAACCATCTTTATGTGCCTAATCATAATTCATAATATCATTATAGATATTAACAATAGGTTCAGTATTAATACAATCAATATTGCCCATGAAAACGGGATACAATATTGCCAATGTGCATCAAAATTGGTGATATTTAAAATCAAAACTTTGTAAATTTTACTTTGTACAATAAGTTTATCTAGAAATATAAATATTGATTATTCTTATATTTACTATTTGTGTTGTGATGACATGCAGGCTCTCTCACATTAATATGATATTTTGTTCAACTTTTTAGCAGAAGAATAAGAAGAAATAATTATATTCAATGTTACAAATTTTGTTTTAATTAATCAAATCGAGCGAAGTGAGGTTTCTCTCGTGACTCCTTCTTGAACTTTGTCTGTCCGTCTGTCCTCCAGAAGAAAGCCACAAAGAAAACTGAGCGGATCTCTCTTCCCACCTCCTCCCCTGCTCTCTCCCCTCGCCCTTCTCCCACAATCCTGCTCTTTCTTCTTCCTTTCCTCCTCTTCGCCGCTCGGTTTCACCGCAAAGCGATAATCTAATTACTTTTCTTTTAAGGTTCAAGAGCAATAAAATTAAAAAATCTTTCTGCTGTTTCGTGTTCGGCGGTAAACACTGGGTCCACTTGTACTTAGCCGGTAACAGCCGGTGGCGCCCCCGACCGGCCCCTAAAGCAAACCGATACGTACAGGTAAGTCCGGGCCTCGTCACGACAGGTAAGTCCGGGCCCACTTCTGACGTGGACGATTCTCCGCTGTCAGATTCCATCCCCTACAGATAAACACCAACGATGACCCACTTCCTTGTCTCCTCTCTCTACTTATCTCAAGTCTTCATCCCCAAACGAGGGCACGGCCTCAACAAGCGGTGGGGTTGCCAACACTCCACTTCAGCAAGCTCGCCGGCGGTCACCGCACTCTTACCCTCACCGCGCCTTTTAAAACCCCACCCCAGCTTCCCCTGCACGCCACTCGAAAATGAAAAAGGGATAATCCTTGTGCATCCCCAATCCCTATAAATACCCCTTCTCGAGAATGACATCAGCTCCGGCGACCGGAGGCCCAGCATCGATGACGTGGCAGGAGGATCTCGCGAGCCTCGTCTCCGACACCGGGATCAGGTACACCGCCGCCGCCGGATCCGGTGCTCCGGCGGCGGCGGCGGCGGAGAGCTTCTACGATTCCGATGAGGCGAATCGGTCCGAGGAGAGATTGAAGGATCAGGTGAAGGAGTTCTTAAAGGCGAGCGGGGAGCTGATGGTGGAGTTTGGGAGGGGAGTTCGAGATATCTTGCAGCAGAGCTTGGAGGGGGCCGAGGATTTCTATGTGGTGAAGAAGGTGAGAGGGCCGATGAAGCGTTTGGGAGGGAAGCTGGAGTTCTTGAATGAGTACATGCCGGAGGATCGGGATCCGGTGTACTCGTGGACGGTGGTGATCTGTGTGCTTCTTGTTGCGATTTCTGGTATTTTTTTTATTCACTTTTTTCCTTGGAATGAGGGTTTATGTGAAGTTTTTCGGTTCTTAGATTACTGTTTAGCGTGATGACAGTGTAGTGAAAATTGTGGATTTATACTGTGCTGTTCTAGATTGATTGTTTCGTTGATTGTTGATGTATTTGGATAAGTGAAGTGTTGTCTGCTGAGTGAGGCGGGCTTGGGTTAAAGTCGTAATCTACTATTTCCGTGCGCCCTCTTGGGTCTCTTTCCCTTTCTGAATATTCTTCGATTTCAGGTCAAGTTTAGTTCTTTTGTTAAGGAGCAATAGTGAATATGTCGATTTTATTTGTTCTGCATTGAGTATTGTGATAATTTGTTTGTAAATTTGGCTGCTATCTTGTTTCAAGTCTGCATGGTTTAAAATTTAAGGTGTGGTTTTTTTACGATTATTCTTTGTAATTATATGCTTGTTAGTTGGATTTTGTCAGCAGAACTCAAAAAGCTGAAGCTTGTTTCGATCATATTAGAATTGCCGTGGAGCAATGAAAGTGCTGATTTTTTTTCCTTGCCTGTATTCACTATACACTATTTTGTTTGTTGAAATGTTTCCAAGTTACCCCTACTTTTTCTGTGGTTTTAAATGCTTTTGTGGGATAATGTTGATTTTATTTTTGGTACAACTTGGATAATGTTGTTTGAAGGCTTGAAACTTGTTTATCTGTTATGCAATGCCCTATTGTAAAGAGGTTACTTTGTGAATTCTAGTTGTTATATATGTAGTTGATCCTCTAGTCTAACCATTGTTTGTTTGTTGTTTGTTTTTTTAAAGATAAAACCGTGAGGCAAAAGCCCCCCGGCGTTTCATTAATAAGAACTTAATGAAACATTTCTAAAAAAGAAATGTACAAACATGTAACACATACACAATTTGAACCTTCGCGGCGGGTGGGGGGTGGGGGTGGGGGGGTGGGGGAGTAAAAGTCACCGGAATGCCATCGGAGCTCCTCCCGCATCGTGGCATCTGCTGGTCCTCCACCGAGCGTGGCATTTACCCACCACTTGTTTTTGCCGACTACTTTTAGCGGCTTATGTTGTATGCTACATTCAGATGCTTCCACCAAATATACTGTGGGTAGATGAAACGGTGAAGGTTTAGTCACTGATAGGTTAGTCATTTGACCAAATAACATTGGTTTTTATGTTACTTGCTAATCGTTTTTGTGTGCAGTGTAGATGTACGTGAATCTTGATTTTCTTAGCATATAGTTTGACTGTTCAAACTGCTTAGCTTTCATTGGACTGCACCGATTAAAATCTAGTTTTTTTCTTGTGAAACAGTCTAGTTAGATATCTTAGTTGGATTTGGCGGTCTGAAGTTTGTCCTTTTCATAACGTTAACTTGTGACACTGATATCTTACCAGCAATTTGGTTCTTGTATATTTGGATATCCTACAATTGATTGCTTTGTCTATGGGCAAAGATACTTGGGGTTTCTATGACCATATATGTCCCTTCTTTTCCTATTTGTCACTGAAAATTTCTTGGATGCTTGCTTTATTCTATCATTTGAAATCTGAAAACATGCTTTTAATTTGGGTTTATTTGTAGAACCAGGAGCAGTTAGTTCTCAAATATTCATTTGTGAGTTCAAAATTTTCATGTTATAGAATTTTGAGGTTATTCATCATCTTAAACATTGATATCTGTGAGACCTTTAGTCTTTTATATCTATTAAACAACCTCATTCTCAGATGTTTCTATCAGATGTTGTTCTCTTTCTCCTGCCTAGTCTTGTTGGGTTCCCCTTCTCCTTGTCATCCATTGGAACCTTCATTATAGGATCTCCATGTTCTTCTTTTCAGTACTTGCAATTTTCTGTGATGCTTTTGTTCCGACCTTGAAATGCATTTCTTACTCCTTACTTTTTAAGTTTGCAATATATCACTGTTATATTGCTATGCATCTTATTACAAGTGTCAATATTGTTGCTTAAGTTGTAGTAATATTATATACATGCACATGAGCATTGGAAATTTCTATCACAATTATCAGGAATAGACATTCATGCTATTGATTTCAAGCTCTGCTTCCAGTGGATGCTACTGTCATGATGTCATCCAATGACATGAATTTTGGAGAGGGAGAGAGGAAGAGGATTTAGGCACATAAATTTTTTTGATCTTAATTGCACTATTCTTTAGGGATGTTACTCCACATATCATATGTAACATGTACTCTAGGAATACATGTGTCATGGACACATGAGAAATATTTGTCTTAGTTACAAGTTAACCAACAAGATCAGAACTTGATAGATACTAATAGACAAGGCTTGATTACATTTCAGGCTACTACAATTATAAGATATTCATTCTATTTCAGCTTTCAGCTTACTAAGATGATGTCAAAGACTTATTGATGTCTTCAGATCTGCCTACCTGCCTTGTTGCTTTTTGGTTAGCCCGTATTTCTTTATTCTTGTTTTCCCCTTGCTGACAGAAAGAGATAACATGTTGACAAAGTTAAAAGTCATCGTTATCTCAGACATTTCCAATAAAAATAGGGAATATGTATGTCATGAACACATGAGTGACATTTGTCTTAATTTACAAGTAAATCAACTAGACAAGAAGTTGATAGCTACTAATAAGATAACGCATGATTATGTTTTAGGCTATACAATTTTAAGCTACCATGCCAATTTCAGCTATTAGCCTACTTAAGATGATGTCAAAGAAGATGGGGAAAGATGAGAGATTGCTACAGGGAGTTACATCCAACTCCTAAGCAAAGGTAAAATAAAAAGTCAAAAAAAACACATTCCTATACTTGACAAAGTCAAAAGTGAACAAGAAAAGTTTCAAGGCATGGTCCATTTTCTATGCAAATACTAGAAATACTAGAATCGCGCGGGGGGGGGGGGGGGGGGGGGTGGGGTGCTCAAATTTCTTGAAATTCCTAATGGCACCCCTCAAAAGGGCAGGTGTCATATACATAAGCGATGAACGGTGACAGAACCCAACCTGCTTCTTCTTGATGGAGAAGAGCTTAAGCAGTTAAGAGGGTAGACAATGGTGCCCAGAGGTATGACTTGACTCAATGGTGAATTAGATCTAAGTTGTATCTGCAGCTGACAGTATTGGGAGCACTGCTTGATTCTGTGAAACTAGCGATCCAAATTTCGTCTGAACGATGGGATTAGACTTCTCTTTGAAACTACTTTGTGCAGTTCCATTTTGTTTGACAACTTTCTGATGGATAATCTGCAACTCAAGTTCAGGTTATTGTGGAGATTGTCTAAGAAGGGCATAAAAATGGGGACGGCCAACCAATTAATGTGTGCTGAGGTACCAAGTGTTTTACTGTATGCATCTTTTAGGTTATTCAAAAAAGGCATATAGAGCTAGTGCCCAGTGACTGTACTGTCAAAGGTGGCATTTACCCCTCCACTCCTTTGGATAGAGATTGACAGCCTAAAAGGATGGTATAATGGTGAATCCCTTAAAGTCTTCTGTTTATTGCGAAACTGCTCTTGTATTATATTTATATTCTTTGAAACTTTAAGAGCTCCACGCCTTAAAGGTTCCTTCCTTGGGAGCATAATCAGTGGAGAATGTCTACAATGTAGTACTTTATCTATACAGAGACAATCAAACAAATGAATGGGAATGATGTGTGTGTGTGTGTGTGTGTGTGTGTGTGTGTGTGTGTGTATTTCCACTTTGATTTATACATACAATATCCATGAAAAAAGTGCATGCATGTGACTTTACCAGACACCTTCAAATTCAGAGTAAATTTAGCAGATACTTTGTTTTCTATATATGACCTTAATCCTGTTTGTTTTGTTTGATGAAAACATCTGCAGTTTTGAATGTAAATAGTGGACAACAAACTTCAGCCGAGTTGCCGAAGAAACTGTACATACATCCTCCCACTGCTAGTCGTATCCAGCTTCCAGATGGGAGGCAAATGGCATATCAGGAAAAAGGAGTCTCAGCTGAAAGGGCTAGATTTTCTCTGATTGCTCCACATTCTTTTCTTTCGTCCCGATTGGCAGGTAGCAAACAATTCACAGGGAAGCTTGTGTTAGAATTTAATCCATAACATTTGATGCTAGGTTATGCCGTTTCCAGAATTTTTAAAACTTCCCATTGTTTTTTAAACAGGAATACCTGGCATTAAAGCTTCTCTACTGGAGGAATTTGGCGTACGTTTGGTTACATATGATCTCCCTGGCTTCGGTGAGAGCGATCCTCATCCTGGCAGAAACCTCAATTCCTCTGCTATTGATATGCTGCATTTAGCAGATACCGTGGGCGTCATTGACAAGTTCTGGGTGGTGGGTTACTCTGGTGGAGGCAAACATGCATGGGCTGCTGTTCGCTACATTCCTGAGAGACTTGCTGGTACTTCTTCCTTGCACATGTTAAAGAAGCTTTACTTCACCACTTCCTTTTGGCATCAAAAATTATCCTAGCTTTTGTTGGCCCAGAGGCCCATCATCTTAGTTTTGATGGTGACTAACTTATGAAGGTTAGTTTGCTAATGATCTTGTGTTTAATAAGTTTCAGATACTGATCAAGATCTTAGCAGAGATTTGACTTCAACAAGAGATTCACAGTCAAAGTGTTAAAGCAAACAAGTGTTGATTCAAGAGGTCACATCGCAACGATCACATCTAGCTCCTTTGGATCAAGTTTGAATCGAGTTGGCTTGGAGATAGAGATCGAAAATAAGACTTCGGGTTGTTTAGTTATGTTTTTATTTAGATCTTGTATAAGATTGATTAGTTTTGATATGCTCAAGTTCACACACGCACACACACAAATTTAATAATTTGGTTTCGGTTTAACCGTTTGGATTTTTAAGTATACATTTATCGTTTTCATGAATAGATAGAATCAAAACAAGTTTTACATAGTTTATATGCATGTTCGATTTCATCCATATACATTGATGTTTCATATTGTCTAAAAACTTATTTTGATGATTCTAGTTCATGGTTTCAAGTTTTGTTTTAACAAAACTTAGTTTTGGATTTAATATCAAAAATATAGATATATTTGTTATGTGTATTGGATTCTATCTATACACACTATGCTTCAAATGTGTTTCAATATCATGTTTTGTATCTATAAAAGTTTTACATAAAACAATTTTTCATTTCAAAGTTTGGTTTATGAAAAATACGGTTTCCGGTTTAAAGTTAAATTTCTATATCACAAAAATAGTTCAAATTGTATGAAATATGTGTTGAATTTAGTCACACATATTTGTTCTTCAAATATTTATAAGAACCCTTTTTTGTGGATATTATATGATTTTATGAGATTTTATAGGTATTTAAAAGACCAAGTGTTTCAACCTATAATCCCAGTTTGAGCCCATTGGCGGTCGACCGGTCGACTGGATCAGAGCTCGGTCGACCGGGCGGTCGACCGATGTGCACAACAACCTTGGCCATTAGCCGGTCGACCGATCCAGAGAGCTTGCTATCTAGATCTGGCCCGGTTGACCTGTCAATCGACCTACCAGAGAGTTTACTTTTGGTTCTGGCCTTGGTCGACCGGGCGGTTGACCGACACGCAAATTACCTTCAGGGGGTCGACCGGTAACCCCAATCTGACTGTTGGTCGGTCGACCGGGCGGTCGACTTACAGGTCATTCTGGGCATTTCTGAACCCCCAACGGTTATATTTTCAGATCCCTATAAATATGGGTCTTTGGAGGCTGTTTCTCTTAAGAATTTCAAGAACAAAATTTCTCATCTTTTTAAGTGCTTTCAGCAAGTTTTAAAAGAAGTTTTTGTGTCAAAACTTTTTCTTTTATTGTTTCAAAGTTTTTGAAAAATTAAAGAAAATCAAGTTTTGGGAAATTTAGTTTTTGTTCTTCAATTTCATATCTATCTAGAAATTTTTTTCAAGTATTTTATTTGTTGTTTCTCTTCCAAAATACTTGTTTTCTCACATACTTGAGCTATCATCTCGAATTTATCTTTAGGATCTTTGTTTGTGAGAAAAATTGTTTGTGATCCTTTGAGATCACCAAGAGAGAGTTTGTGATCATTGTGATCACCAGGTGTATTTCTTTTCTTTGCTTTATGCTTGGCCTAGTACCCACCTCTTGTGTAGAGGTGTTTGTGTTTGAGAGAGAAGTTGTGTACTCCGGTGTTGAATTGTAATTTCTCATTGGAGGTCCATTATGAAAGGTCATGTGTGAACATAGTGAAAATCTTTCTGTGTGAAGGGAGGGACAGAGCAGTGGCTCGAACCTCGAAACATATCACTGTGTTTGCGTTTGATCTATTTCCTCTCTTTTATATCTTGTATTGCCTTACATTGTTCATATCATATACATGTTTGGTATTATTTTTGTGCTCACACTTGTGTTTAATCAAGAGAGCTTTTAACGCACCTCACCTCTTAATCTAGAGGAGTAGTTTCAGAGCTCTTTACGGGAAATTTGGGCTCACTCTTGGTTATGCATAGTGTGTTAGCAATTAGTTTTAAATTTCACATCATTTGTCTTAGATTAGCTTGTACACCTATTCATCCCCCTCTAGGTATACCTACAGCTTTGTCTAATCGGTCATAATATTTGTTGTTGACATTAATCTTTCTGCTTTAAGTTTTTGTTTTACTCTCATACCTTTATTTAGGCAAGAAATGAATACCTTGATATGTAGTTATAATAAACATGTGGATTATTGATGCCAATCCATCTTTTAGTTGATCCCTTCATTGAGGTTCCTTTGTAGAGCTGAACGGTCCTCGTGGATTCTATGCATTCAACCCTATTCATTGTTGAAATAAATTAAACAAAAACTGTATATCCATCCTGGAAGAAATAATTGACATGATGGATTCTACTTCTTTTCTATACATTTACTGTGCTAGGGTTTCAGGAGATACACTCTCTAATATATACTTGTCCCTTCCCCATTTTCACTGCTTGTACTATATCATCACTAAAGGGATGAAATTTTGCGAGTTATTTGAATGTTGTCTTTTTTTTTTGTTAACACAAGGCCCTCAGGCCATTACAAGCTCACCTCCTCTCATAACAGACGCTCATAGCACTCCGAGGGCAACTCTTCCATCCTTTGACACTTGTGATCCTCGACCTGGCATCCACTTCGTCATCCAGTCTGCACACATATTTCTCTTGCGAAACGTGTGGGTAATTTTGCACATCTCCAGCTCAGTGCATCTGTTCTGTCTTATCATGAGGTACTTTCTAAGGTTATGCATATGAATAACTTGAGCTTGCATATTACAGTGTTTATTGATAACACATGGGAATTTGTGAGCGGCAAGTCCAAATGATGCTAGTAAAATTAGGATAGTAAAGGATTGTAGTCAGCCTGAAACACGGAACACATGTATTCTTTCATATTAGTGTGGGAGCTTAGGATCAAGAAATAACTTTTGGACGGAAATTCTATTGTTCCACTTCCTACTTAATAAATTCTATTCCTTTTCAAGGAAATGTAGACTAGGTAGTATTGCAATTTTTTGGGCTCTAGAGTAACTAAAGAACTAGAGATCAATTTTTATATTAGTGAGGATTAAAGGACTTGTTCTCCTGGCAAGCAATGTGTATGATGGGAAATTGAACGGTACAAATTGAGTAGGATTTAGGATTTTTTTTAAAATTAAATTTGAGTAGATTTGGTCAAGATTTAGGATCAATTTGAATTAGAATTAGCTAGATTTAATTTTATCAATAATTGCACGTATAGTGCATGTATTGTAGGTTATAGATTGCCATGTAGTGAACTTTGAAGGAATGATGAATTGATTAAAATTTTGTTTCCATGTGAAACTTTGTGTGTTTTGGTTTAATCTCATGGATTGAATCGAATCAGACGGTGAAGCCAAAATCCGGGTTGCGATCCGTGATCATACCCTTTCTCCAAATTCTTGTTCTTCCCCAATTCCATCAAAATTTTCACCACAAATCCTAGGATTTCCTCCGTCCCACATTAACTGGTATCAGAGATGGTCCTGAAAAAAATACAAAAAATAGAGAAATCAAAAGAAATAAAAAATCAATTAAAATAATTTCTATTGTTCAGAACAGTAACCACCTCCACCATTACTCTGCCATCTTGTGCCCTTGCTGCCACCGAACCAGACCTCCGACCTCCGCCGACAATCATCGCCTTGTTCTACTCAACCGTCGACCACTGCCACTGTAACGCCCCGATCTTAAAGATACGGAGACGTTATGGCGACGCATATACGCGAGGTAAAATACCCCTCGTATACGCGCTAAGCCTCAATTGTAAACTGAACAAGCTATAAATCGGAAGCATAATGATCAATGAACACTGCCGTAATACATATAAGACCACACATGATAGCAATGAATAACGGGAAGAAAATGATAGCTGAATAGAAGTCAAAGGTGATATACAGGAATCAAAGAATAATAACAAGAATGAAATGCAAGTATACCAGGATCAAGAGGAGAGGACCCAAGCTCCTCGCAGGGCGTACCGTCTCATCGAACACCTGCACATTAGAACAATCGTCCAATAGCTGGACGTGCAAATCCAGGGTCGTCAGAACGCGACCATAATGAGTGTGTGTGTAAAGGGGAAAGAATCGTGCAGAAGAAACAATGTGCATAAAGGGGCCGTTTGTTTCACGTAAAACTCCGTAATTCGTAAATGACTTACTACCCAGTTACAACTACGGCGTTTGTTTGGACCGTAATTCGTAAAAGACTTACGTAACTCAACTAATAGTCACTTGCAACCCAGTTACCACTCACTTACAGCCCAGTTACAGTTAATTTTGTGGTCATACAATTTGTATTATTTTTTATATTAATATTAAATTTTTTTAATATTTAACTTTTTTAATATTTATTTGCAGTATTAAAACTTTTAAATCACCAAATAGTTAATTTTGTGGTCAACTTTTTCACTTACGATTTATACATTACGACAACCAAACACCGTAAAGTACAATACACTTTCTCACTTTACAATTTTATATTACCAACCAAACACCGTAAAATTTACATACATGTAACTCATTTACAATTGTAAAAGACTTTACCAATTACAACTACGAATTACGGCCAGTTACGACAACCAAACAGACCCAAATAGTAGTAAGAGCAACAGAAAATAGAAAAGGCTAAATAACAAGATAAAAAGCTGAACAGTAATACACATATGATAAAACATGAATACAGGTAGCGAACAAGTGGCACAACTGTAAATATGCAATCAATGTCAAGGCGTGTAATCTATCACATGTCACTAGGTTAGCATCCAACTCAGGTCATAAGTCTGGTCCTGGTCATGATAATCAGGTCATGGTTATAATCTTGAGTCTAACATAGTGATATACAATCAGGTGATTACGGTCAGTCACAAAGTATCAACAGTTTATTATTAATTATGTCAGCGAACACCAATTGTCACATATAATAGACGCATCCCATACTACGCCTACCACACATGCCAATCGATGCCCTTAAGTTATTGAAACTGATCGGTTGGAGACGTTGTCCATGCTTTAGGTGGGTCCCGTACATACCCGGGACCACGGCCCAGACTCCTGGCGCTGAACCAGGACCTACCGCCAGGTAGTCAAGAACATGTATAACAGGAATAAAACATGACGGGGTGCCAGTCACCCCACGGGAACCCTGCAGTGGAACCCTCTTTCGGCTGCGCAACCTATATCCTAGGTCCACCCAAAATACGGACGCTGTCTTCTCCATCAATCTCCCCAATCCCAGTGCAAGTTGTTTGTTATCATGTTTTAGTTTATCAAGATTATTTAGTATACATGTTACTTAAATCTCTGGGATGACTCAGTGGTAATCACGGTAACAATATCAACATGTGAAAGTCAGGGTACCGGTATAACAAGAGTATAACATGTCAAGTAACAGGATACCGGTGTAACAGGAATATATATAACAAGTAAACATGCGGGTGTTGTTACCGTGTAATAATATTTTCCCAGCAAATTCAGTAACATGAACATGATAGTTGTCAGGTAGATATCAAGCATAGTGAGTCAAGTTTCTCATGTAAACCAGATATTCAGGATAAGTAACAATCTACTGTCATGAATAGAATAATCCAGTCCAAGTATGGAATCAACTCATATCCTCAAGTCCTCGATATAAATAATCTCACCAACTGACAAAGTAAAGACTGCTATCTAATAACTCTGAAGTACAACATATAATCACCAACAAGTAATCTCGCTGATAAGTAATAAACTGGTAAATGGTATCTGGTAACTCCGAAGTACAGTATCACTGATATCAAATAAACTCACTATCATAATAAGTCATCTCTGATAACTGAAGTAATCCAGTCTCTTAACATCATAACAAGTACACATCAACATCTGAATGAATCATCATCAAGTCATCATCAATAAATGAATATCAAGTCTGGGAAGTACTCTACATAAAGTATATCATCTGTTCTCTATAACTCAAGTTCAGTCCATATACCGAACCAGTCGTCATAATCTTTTAGTAAAGTAGGAGCACATCCAATATGTCCTCGATCAGCTGCAATGTAGAATAGCAACTTCTAATACTCAACATCAACGACATAACATCAAATGAACCTCTAATACTCAACTATGAATCCAAGTCATGACAACTAGCTCATAATCCAATAGTTCCATAATCAACTAGTTTCATTACATATCTAGTAATCTGATTCAATAATTGTCATTCCAACATATATCAATATCAGTACTAATCCTCTCACTCAAACATACAACTCTGATTCATAAGTATTCACAATTCTTCTTCCTATTAAGATCAGTCATGATATCCCAACACTCGGTATCACGACATATCATAAACATGCATCTAAGTTCTATTAGATCAAGTCATTCCATCCAATATCCATCTCTCAAAGTCATGAACACCATCTATACTCATAACACAACTCATAGGTAAGGTCTACCATCCATCAGGTGTCTATACAAAACAATCAGAACCAACTTAATCGACTGGAGAGGTAGTCCAAGTCGACTAGGGACAAGGAAAGTCGACTGTACAGGTAAACCAAGTCGACTGATACAGATACAAGATGTTACACACTTCCAGGTCACATAATTAGTCGACTAGGGATCTGGATATAGTCGACTAATATATGGATCAGTCGACTAATAGATATGGGTAAGTCGACTAGCCTCCTGCCAGAACAGGGGACAGAGGCACTACAACGCCTAATCTCCCACACAATAAAATATGTATAAGTCTCCTCCCTCGCACACATCAACATACACAATGCCCCTATTATTCTATGTACACAATTGAATCAAAATAGAATCAATACATATAAAGAAACGGAACCGAAAGGAGTAAACACTCACATTGGGGAATCTGCACGTTACCGGGCGAGTCGCCGTTACGGTCGTCGTGGCGCCGCTCTTCGCTGTCGGACTGCATAGGACGGTAGCCAGGGTCCTGGGGAAGACCTGACTGCAATCTGGAGGTCTCGCACTCGCCGGAAGGGCCTGGAATCGCCGCTCGCCCGCTGCCTTAGCTGCTGGTCTGGTTCTGGATCTGCTGTGCGCGTCGCCGAGCGAGTCGCTGCCATGGTCGCTGTGGTGCGGTTCCTCGCCAACGGACTGCATAGGGGGGTGGCCAGGTTGCTGGGGAAGGCCACCGTGCCGATCTCCGACGATGGGCTGGCGTGGATCGGGAGAACGGCCTGCTCGCTCGCTGCCGAAGGTGCAGATCTGTTGCTGTCCAGATCTGGAATCGGCTGTCGAGTCGCTGTTGGAGGATGCCACGGGCTGTCGGTTGCTGTCCGGGTCTGCTGGGGACTTGGCTGGCCTGTTGGCGGTGTTACCGAGTCACCGTGGAGGGGATCTGGTGCTCGTCGGAGGTGTTGCACAGATCTGGACAAGGGGTTGTCGCCAGATCTGCTGCTGCCGCTGGTGGCCGGCCTGGACTGTTGGCTCGCTGTTGGCACGCCATGGGGATCTGCACTTTAGGTGGTGGTTCGCTGATGCTACCATGGCCGGAGGGGGTTGCTGACTTGCTGCCGTTGGAAGGATCTGCGGCTGCACACGGAGGAAGGGAGGAGGTGCCCCAGGATCTGAGCTCGGCCAAGCTGCTGGATCTGCAGCCTGGGCTGCTGCTGATCCGGCCTAGGCTGCTGCTGTCGCGCAGCCAGGGAGGAGGTGGTGGGTCGGCCTGCAGGTGGGGGATCTCGACATGAAGGAGGAGCTCAGGCTGGTTGTCGCGGCCTGCAGGGAGGAGGCGCGCAACAAGGGCTGTTGGGGTTGCTGGATCTGCTGCCAAGAGGGAGGGAACAGCCGCAGGTGGAGAGGGCTGCTGTACTGGTGGTTGTCCAAGGGGATCCAGGAGAGGGGCTGGTGGTGTATGGCAATGGTGGAGGTGGTGGGCTGCTGCATTGGTGGATGGTTGCCGCAGATGGAGAGTGCGACTGCTGGTGCTTGCGCAAGGAGCAGGGGAAAAAGGGGAGATGCGGCTGTTGTTTGGGATTGGAGAGATTATCAAGGAGATTAGGTTAGGGCTAGGTTTAGAATAGGATTAAATAGGAGGAGGGTGGGTTAGGTTAATATGTAAATGGGCTTGGGTCTAGGCAACCGGGTAACGGGCTAATCCAAATGGGTTTGGATTGGGTTACGGGTTGATCCAAATAGCAAATGAGCAATAGGATATATGATGGATAAGAAAATGGGTTGAATTAGGCTAAACAAAGGAAGCACCACCTGAACGAGCACGTTAGTATAAATGCCAAATATAAATAAATAAATAAGGATTAACACCAATAATAATAATAAAATAATTAACCACGAAAAGATAATAGAAATATCCGCTACCAATAATATCAATCAATATTCTTAATAGCAACAACTAATGATCATAATAAAATAATGGTAAACATAAAACCAAATTGCCATTTACTATCTTAAAAATAAATTCCCATATTTAATAATAAAAACAATCACAAGGAAGAAAATAATAAATCAAGTTGATGAAATAAAAATAATCAGTAATTCAAAATAAATACTTTCGAAAAAATGGAAATACAGTATTATCAAGTTGTGGTTATTACATTCTACCCACCTTTAATAAAATTTCGTCCTCGAAATTTCAATAAAGTAGGAAAAGATAAAAGAATCAAAATAAAGAGAAAAACAATTAAGCTTCCATGTCACCTCGCTGGGACACCGCGTTTCCGCTGCGCGCTCTGATCTCTGCTACCAGCTTCAACATGGAGTAACCGATCTCAAGAGATAGAATCAGGAGGAATGAATGGGAAGGAAGGACGAAATCAAGATGGACATCCAAATCACTCTAAATGAAGTGTTGGAATCATGGATATCAACAGATCAAGAATGGAATTCCAAAGGGAGGACGATCAATTCCAAAGGGAGTCAATATTATCATGTGAATAATATATGTATATTGCAGTGTCAACATAACTATCTCAGGTTACAGGTAGGAACTAGGTTCTTTTATGTCGAAAACCTAGGCTCTGATACCACTCTGTAACACCCCGATCTTAAAGATACGGAGACGTTATGGCGACGCATATACGCGAGGTAAAATACCCCTCGTATACGCGCTAAGCCTCAATTGTAAACTGAACAAGCTATAAATCGGAAGCATAATGATCAATGAACACTGCCGTAATACATATAAGACCACACATGATAGCAATGAATAACGGGAAGAAAATGATAGCTGAATAGAAGTCAAAGGTGATATACAGAAATCAAAGAATAATAACAAGAATGAAATGCAAGTATACCAGGATCAAGAGGAGAGGACCAAGCTCCTCGCAGGGCGTACCGTCTCATCGAACACCTGCACATTAGAACAATCGTCCAATAGCTGAACGTGCAAATCCAGGGTCGTCAGAACGCGACCATAATGAGTGTGTGTAAAGGGGAAAGAATCGTGCAGAAGAAACAATGTGCATAAATAGTAGTAAGAGCAACAGTAAATAGAAAAGGCTAAATAACAAGATAAAAAGCTGAACAGTAATACACATATGATAAAACATGAATACAGGTAGCGAACAAGTGGCACAACTGTAAATATGCAATCAATGTCAAGGCGTGTAATCTATCACATGTCACTAGGTTAGCATCCAACTCAGGTCATAAGTCTGGTCCTGGTCATGATAATCAGGTCATGGTTATAATCTTGAGTCTAACATAGTGATATACAATCAGGTGATTACGGTCAGTCACAAAGTATCAACAGTTTATTATTAATTATGTCAGCGAACACCAATTGTCACATATAATAGACGCATCCCATACTACGCCTACCACACATGCCAATCGATACCCTTAAGTTATTGAAACTGATCGGTTGGAGACATTGTCCATGCTTTAGGTGGGTCCCGTACATACCGGGACCACGGCCCAGACTCCTGGCGCTGAACCAGGACCTACCGCCAGGTAGTCAAGAACATGTATAACAGGAATAAAACATGACGGGGTGCCAGTCACCCCACGGGAAACCTGCAGTGGAACCCTCTTTCGGCTGCGCAACCTATATCCTAGGTCCACCCAAAATACGGACGCTGTCTCCTCCATCAATCTCCCCAATCCCAGTGCAAGTTGTTTGTTATCATGTTTTAGTTTATCAAGATTATTTAGTATACATGTTACTTAAATCTCTGGGATGACTCAGTAGTAATCACGGTAACAATATCAACATGTGAAAGTCAGGGTACCGGTATAACAAGAGTATAACATGTCAAGTAACAGGATACCGGTGTAACAGGAATATATATAACAAGTAAACATGCGGGTGTTGTTACCGTGTAATAATATTTTCCCAGCAAATTCAGTAACATGAACATGATAGTTGTCAGGTAGATATCAAGCATAGTGAGTCAAGTTTCTCATGTAAACCAGATATTCAGGATAAGTAACAATCTACTGTCATGAATAGAATAATCCAGTCCAAGTATGGAATCAACTCATATCCTCAAGTCCTCGATATAAATAATCTCACCAACTGACAAAGTAAAGACTGCTATCTAATAACTCTGAAGTACAACATATAATCACCAACAAGTAATCTCGCTGATAAGTAATAAACTGGTAAATGGTATCTGGTAACTCCGAAGTACAGTATCACTGATATCAAATAAACTCACTATCATAATAAGTCATCTCTGATAACTGAAGTAATCCAGTCTCTTAACATCATAACAAGTACACATCAACATCTGAATGAATCATCATCAAGTCATCATCAATAAATGAATATCAAGTCTGGGAAGTACTCTACATAAAGTATATCATCTGTTCTCTATAACTCAAGTTCAGTCCATATACCGAACCAGTCGTCATAATCTTTTAGTAAAGTAGGAGCACATCCAATATGTCCTCGATCAGCTGCAATGTAGAATAGCAACTTCTAATACTCAACATCAACGACATAACATCAAATGAACCTCTAATACTCAACTATGAATCCAAGTCATGACAACTAGCTCATAATCCAATAGTTCCATAATCAACTAGTTTCATTACATATCTAGTAATCTGATTCAATAATTGTCATTCCAACATATATCAATATCAGTACTAATCCTCTCACTCAAACATACAACTCTGATTCATAAGTATTCACAATTCTTCTTCCTATTAAGATCAGTCATGATATCCCAACACTCGGTATCACGACATATCATAAACATGCATCTAAGTTCTATTAGATCAAGTCATTCCATCCAATATCCATCTCTCAAAGTCATGAACACCATCTATACTCATAACACAACTCATAGGTAAGGTCTACCATCCATCAGGTGTCTATACAAAACAATCAGAACCAACTTAATCGACTGGAGAGGTAGTCCAAGTCGACTAGGGACAAGGAAAGTCGACTGTACAGGTAAACCAAGTCGACTGATACAGATACAAGATGTTACACACTTCCAGGTCACATAATTAGTCGACTAGGGATCTGGATATAGTCGACTAATATATGGATTAGTCGACTAATAGATATGGGTAAGTCGACTAGCCTCCTGCCAGAACAGGGGACAGAGGCACTACAACGCCTAATCTCCCACACAATAAAATATGTATAAGTCTCCTCCCTCGCACACATCAACATACACAATGCCCCTATTATTCTATGTACACAATTGAATCAAAATAGAATCAATACATATAAAGAAACGGAACCGAAAGGAGTAAACACTCACATTGGGGAATCTGCACGTTACCGGGCGAGTCGCCGTTACGGTCGTCGTGGCGCCGCTCTTCGCTGTCGGACTGCATAGGACGGTAGCCAGGGTCCTGGGGAAGACCTGGCTTTAATCTGGAGGTCTCGCGCTCGCCGGAAGGGCCTGGAATCGCCGCTCGCCCGCTGCCTTAGCTGCTGGTCTGGTTCTGGATCTGCTGTGCGCGTCGCCGAGCGAGTCGCTGCCATGGTCGCTGTGGTGCGGTTCCTCGCCAACGGACTGCATAGGGGGGTGGCCAGGTTGCTGGGGAAGGCCACCGTGCCGATCTCCGACGATGGGCTGGCGTGGATCGGGAGAACGGCCTGCTCGCTCGCTGCCGAAGGTGCAGATCTGCTGCTGTCCAGATCTGGAATCGGCTGTCGAGTCGCTGTTGGAGGATGCCACGGGCTGTCGGTTGCTGTCCGGGTCTGCTGGGGACTTGGCTGGCCTGTTGGCGGTGTTGCCGAGTCACCGTGGAGGGGATCTGGTGCTCGTCGGAGGTGTTGCACAGATCTGGACAAGGGGTTGTCGCCAGATCTGCTGCTGCCGCTGGTGGCTGGCCTGGACTGTTGGCTCGCTGTTGGCACGCCATGGGGATCTGCACTTTAGGTGGTGGTTCGCTGATGCTACCATGGCCGGAGGGGGTTGCTGACTTGCTGCCGTTGGAAGGATCTGCGGCTGCACACGGAGGAAGGGAGGAGGTGCCCCAGGATCTGAGCTCGGCCAAGCTGCTGGATCTGTAGCCTGGGCTGCTGTTGATCCGGCCTAGGCTGCTGCTGTCGCGCAGCCAGGGAGGAGGTGGTGGGTCGGCCTGCAAGTGGGGGATCTCGACATGAAGGAGGAGCTCAGGCTGGTTGTCGCGGCCTGCAGGGAGGAGGCGCGCAGCAAGGGCTGTTGGGGTTGCTGGATCTGCTGCCAAGAGGGAGGGAACAGCCGCAGGTGGAGAGGGCTGCTGTACTGGTGGTTGTCCAAGGGGATCCAGGAGAGGGGCTGGTGGTGTATGGCAATGGTGGAGGTGGTGGGCTGCTGCATTGGTGGATGGTTGCCGCAGATGGAGAGTGCGGCTGCTGGTGCTTGCGCAAGGAGCAGGGGAAAAAGGGGAGATGCGGCTGTTGTTTGGGATTGGAGAGATTATCAAGGAGATTAGGTTAGGGCTAGGTTTAGAATAGGATTAAATAGGAGGGTGGGTTAGGTTAATATGTAAATGGGCTTGGGTCTAGGCAACCGGGTAACGGGCTAATCCAAATGGGTTTGGATTGGGTTACGGGTTGATCCAAATAGCAAATGAGCAATAGGATATATGATGGATAAGAAAATGGGTTGAATTAGGCTAAACAAAGGAAGCACCACCTGAACGAGCACGTTAGTATAAATGCCAAATATAAATAAATAAATAAGGATTAACACCAATAATAATAATAAAATAATTAACCACGAAAAGATAATAGAAATATCCGCTACCAATAATATCAATCAATATTCTTAATAGCAACAACTAATGATCATAATAAAATAATGGTAAACATAAAACCAAATTGCCATTTACTATCTTAAAAATAAATTCCCATATTAATAATAAAAACAATCACAAGGAAGAAAATAATAAATCAAGTTGATGAAATAAAAATAATCAGTAATTCAAAATAAATACTTTCGAAAAAATGGAAATACAGTATTATCAAGTTGTGGTTATTACATTCTACCCACCTTAATAAAAATTTCGTCCTCGAAATTTCAATAAAGTAGGAAAAGATAAAAGAATCAAAATAAAGAGAAAAACAATTAAGCTTCCATGTTACCTCGCTGGGACACCGCGTTTCCGCTGCGCGCTCTGATCTCTGCTACCAGCTTCAACATGGAGTAACCGATCTCAAGAGATAGAATCAGGAGGAATGAATGGGAAGGAAGGACGAAATCAAGATGGACATCCAAATCACTCTAAATGAAGTGTTGGAATCATGGATATCAACAGATCAAGAATGGAATTCCAAAGGGAGGACGATCAATTCCAAAGGGAGTCAATATTATCATGTGAATAATATATGTATATTGCAGTGTCAACATAACTATCTCAGGTTACAGGTAGGAACTAGGTTCTCTTTTATGTCGAAAACCTAGGCTCTGATACCACTCTGTAACGCCCCGATCTTAAAGATACGGAGACGTTATGGCGACGCATATACGCGAGGTAAAATACCCCTCGTATACGCGCTAAGCCTCAATTGTAAACTGAACAAGCTATAAATCGGAAGCATAATGATCAATGAACACTGCCGTAATACATATAAGACCACACATGATAGCAATGAATAACGGGAAGAAAATGATAGCTGAATAGAAGTCAAAGGTGATATACAGGAATCAAAGAATAATAACAAGAATGAAATGCAAGTATACCAGGAGCAAGAGGAGAGGACCCAAGCTCCTCGCAGGGCGTACCGTCTCATCGAACACCTGCACATTAGAACAATCGTCCAATAGCTGGACGTGCAAATCCAGGGTCGTCAGAACGCGACCATAATGAGTGTGTGTGTAAAGGGGAAAGAATCGTGCAGAAGAAACAATGTGCATAAATAGTAGTAAGAGCAACAGTAAATAGAAAAGGCTAAATAACAAGATAAAAAGCTGAACAGTAATACACATATGTTAAAACATGAATACAGGTAGCGAACAAGTGGCACAACTGTAAATATGCAATCAATGTCAAGGCGTGTAATCTATCACATGTCACTAGGTTAGCATCCAACTCAGGTCATAAGTCTGGTCCTGGTCATGATAATCAGGTCATGGTTATAATCTTGAGTCTAACTGATAGGTAGTGAAAAATGCGTAATTGTCATCATATATACCATCGCATTTGCACATTTATTCATATTATAGTGCACATTTATTAATATTTCTTTATTTAATATGTGCAGGCCTCAAATTATCAAGTTAATAAAGAATAAAGATTAAAGAGCCCAAAAGCCCAGATCCAAGCCCATGTTTGAAGCCCAGGTGAAAAAGCGCAAATACAAAGAGTCAAAATGCAAATACAAGAGCTAAAAGTTGCAAATATCAGAGATTAGGAAGGATAGACTTCTATCCAACCCTAAACACCTGCAAGATGAGGATAAAAGGCCAAGATAAAGAGGAATTTCGTGGAGAGAAGATTTGAAGAAATCTGGATTAAGGGTAACTTGATTACCAAGTTATCTCGAAAATCCAGATTAAAAGGCCAGGATCACACTTCTAGAAGCGGAATCCCACATGGACGGACCAGGAGAGGCCACGCGCCAAAGCGCGTGGCCAGAAACCCTAACTTTGCCGCAAATTGGCGGCAAAACTAGGGTTTTTGCGGCATTTTGAGCATATCCAGAGCCCAGTTTTCGTGGGCAGCTTCATCCGGGACTCCTCGGAATTCTGCACTATAAATATCTGTGCAGTCGCAACAGGGAGGGGCATGCAGAGACGATTAGGGTTTTCTTTAGCCACTTTTATTTAAAGTTGTAATTTTTATTTCATGCTATTTGTGGAGAAGAAGGAGACGATTGTGTAACCGGAGATTCAACGAAATAAAGGTCACTCTTTTGTTTCTTTTAATTTCTGCAACTTTACTTTATTGCTTTTGTGATCTCTCTTTGTTTTAATCTGTGATCTCTTCTTGTTTTCGTTTTCTTTTCCTTGCAATCTTTCTCATAAAAAAATAATAAAAAAAAAAATAGATAATTTGAAAAGAAAAAAATAATGAAGAACTAAATCTCTCTAGTGGTTTGCTGAGACTCTTGAAGCAACCCTAGAGCAGTTAAGCCTAGATCTGATTAAGGAACATCAATCGAAACCCTAGGTATTAAAAACAATTTTCTAGAAGATTAAACAAATACCTAGAAATCCTAATCTAGGTTGCATATTAAAAAGGCTTTTCATGACTTCAACTAAGAACTAGGACAGCATAAGTTTGAGATTCGTCTTTTATTAGGCTGCACCTAGATGTTAGGATGAACCATAGTTTAGTTTTTAGATTATGTAACTTAGCAAGAATCTAGTATTGATTTTTCTTGCTTGAATTATTTGTAATGACCTAGGGTGAATCATATCAATCTTAAGATGAAGATCAAGCTCTTTAACTTGCAATAGGGTTGTGGTAGAAGATCAGCAAAACCACGTCTTTAATCTCATATTTTCATCACCAATCTAATCTCTCTCTCCTTACTTGAAGCATACAGAGGAATCGAGTCGAAAAGCTTTCATCGCATCCTTCCCTGAGGATCACGACCCGCTTGAGCCCTTGCTACAGCGGATTCGCATTGAGACTAAGAA